>PVJH01007664.1:0-91020 GCA_004026705.1 Nesogale talazaci
TTTGCTCTTTTGAATTATCTCCAGCAAAAACTTACTTGCATGTGATGTTACTAGTTTTGTTTGATACGTTCCACATTGTGTTTGGACTCTTTTGCTTGGAAAGAACACAAAATCAGATCTCTTTCAGTTAATTGGTCAATTTGTATTCCAAAATTTTCGGCATAGATGAAGGATCTCATCTATCATGGCATTCATTTATTGCCACATTTCAGTTGGTATTCTATCAGTCTCTTGGGTCTTGTTTTAGACCAATACCTCCCGTGCAGTTGGATTTATGCCTTTTATACTCTTGGTTCTTAATCATCATCTACCTCTTGAGATAGTTGAATGTTACCCAGTTCTTTTGGTACACTGACTCTACAGGGCCTAGTGTTTGGTACAGTGTATATAAAGTCCCCAGTGGTTTCCTAGAATCAACCCTTATTTAGGGGAACACCGTCTTCCAGCCCGTGTAAGGTAGCTCCCTGGGAAATCTTCACCAATAACTCCTCCCAAACTAGCTTTTAAAATTTTCTTTTTTTTAAGTCTTTACTGTTATTATTTCCTTACTTCTTGTTTTGTGAGCATCACTGCCCTCTGGTGGGAGTAGGAGGCCCAGCCTTGTTCCTGGAGAGCTGCTGCTGGATTTGAACTGCCAACCCAGTGGGTTGCAGTCCTGCACTCAACCACTACGCGATGGGGGCTCAACCCTATTTCCTTACTTCTTTAAAGTCAGAGGGTTGATCTGTTAAGATCACAGGTTCTGGTATAAACATAAAAACCACACTCACTGCCATCAAGTTGATTCCAACTCAGAGTGACGCTACTGGTCAGAGTAGAAGTGTCCTGTGTGTTTCTGAGACATAGCTGTGGGAATAGGGTCACTGTGAGTCAGAATCAACCCGATGGCATTGAATGAGTGAATGTTTCAGACAAAACCAAGGTATAAATACTTGGTTTTATATACATTGTTATATTAGTTCATCTGTACTATGCTGGCATCCCTAAATTGTAATAGCAATACACTTAAAACTACAACTAAAAATTTACATATAATTCTTTATTATATTTTGCCTAAATTGAAGAGCAATAATTTTCACTTCTTGAGATATAAGCTATTTTGTGTAAATAAGTTTGTCAGAGGAGTGTACGCCTGATTCTGTTTGAATTATAAACCTTGACTCGACTTCATGGCTATGTTATAGATGATGATATTAGAATGAGCTTTAGATTAGTTGAAGTTCATCTGAAAATTTACAACTGCACTTTGAAAGAGACTGTTGGTAAAAAGACACACTACTAAGCCTTACTATTGAAAATCATACTTTCTTTGACAGGTTAGCTATTCATTGGTATAGGGCAAATAAATTGGGCAAAGAAGAATTTCAAAGTTATGATTGATGTTTTAAATATGTATTTTACTAGTCAATCTTTTTTTTTTGCATCACTGCCCTCTGGTGGTCGTGGGAGCTACGCAACCTTGCTCCTAGAGAATTGCTGTTGGATTTGAACCGCCAAGCCCATGGGCTGCAGTCCCACACTCAACCACTATGCCACCGGGGCTCAGCATGTATTTTAAAGTAACATATTTTATACAACATTCAAATCATTAGACTGCATAGTATATTTTAATTGTCTTACACAAATGCACACTGACTTTCTGTCTTTTTGCACTACATATTATTTGAAAGAGTAGAAACTGTCTGCAATAATTAGAAGCTTCTCTCTCTCTCTCTTAGGGTGTTTTCTGAATAGTCTGTAGGAAGCCTAATATTCACAATAATATTTAACTCATAAGTGAAAAATAAACTCAATAAGTAAGAAAATGATGTAAGAAAAAGTCTTACTTAATTTTCTTTTCTTTTCTTTTTTTTGGGGGGTATTCAGAGGGCAACAGAGTTGCCTCTGAGTTTATTTTAACCCAAGCTTTTATTTTCTCCAGACAATGGGAAGTTCATTTACATGGTATGAATAAACACATTGCCTCTAATTCTTATGTATTGAATGTTGATAGTTCTGCTTATTATCACACTACAAGTAGGTATGGGATATTGATGTCGCTGCTGGTAAAAGGAAACTCATGGCCCGTGGTCACAGGCAATTCTTATCAGCAGAATCTCAAAGCCAGATAGACAGGAACTCCACTTTACTGTACAGGGCAGCTGAAGGGTCTCCAACATCTCCCCCTTTTTTATTATATATGAGCAAAGACTGTGCCTGTCTTAGGTTGTCATTAATTTATGAATGTCTTACCCGTCATCAAACCTACTTCTCCAAGCGAATAGGTTCTGTCTTAGGTTGACAAACATAATTAATGAACTTATCCGTCTTTGACTACCAGCCTGTTTTTAATTTATGAGGAAGAATATTACAAACCAGCTGCACATAGGCCTTCAAGCCTATTCAGATGTATTTGAGCTTGCAGATTGTTGACTAAGCAGATGCCCACTCACACTAAGCATGTAAGGAACATATAAAGAAAAACAGTTCCAATGAATAACGTAATAAAAGAAACAATCCAATGCTTAATAGAGAAACCAGTGGGTATAGTAGTAATAGTGGCTATACTATCTATGGCAGCAATAGTTCCCGCAATAAGCATTCCAAGAAAGTGTTTATGAATTTGTAATTCTTGGTTTATTTTCTTTTGAAAACCCTTGGTGACCTAAAAACTTTTATCTGCATATTATTCCTCTCAAATAGCGACTGGTAACATGACATAAGCCGGATGTTGTAAAATGATTACCGTACTTTCTACAGACAAGAAATACAATTTACCAAGGTATAATTGTCACATTATACAGATGCAGGGTTACATAGAAATCAATTACATTCCAATTACATTTTAGCATCAATTATATAAGTTCAAAATTTTGATCTTTTAGCAAAAGAATAATTTGTAGTAATAGCTCAGTCATTCTTGTATAAAATGTTCAATTGTAATAGAGTTCCCGGTTGTCCTTTAGATGGTATCAGCGAAGGAAGAGGTGTCTCAGCAGACAGCAATTATCTTTCTCTGGATTCTGGGAGCTCATGAAGTTCAGGATCTCTTCATTGTTGGCAGGATCGAATTATAGCTTCAGCTTCTCTCTACCCTTCTGGGGCTTGCTGGCTGGGGATAACTCCACTATCTCCTTTCTATTGGAGGTAGAATATACAGCAGTTTTATGTGGTGGTTATGCTTGTGGGACAATTAAAAATTTGGGTTTTTTTTGCTGCTTGATTTAAATCTTAATGGCATTTAAAGATTCCATCTGCATGCCTCTGTTATTCTGTAACTATTAGTTAGAAAGGGCAGCAAAAGAATGGCCTGATATTATTATTGGACTAACAGAAATTAGAGTGATAGTTTACCAATATTGTCTATTTGACTTCATCTTCTGTTCTCTTTAGCAGATCAGCTTTACAAATAGATTTCCTGATGCATGTAAGTTGAAGTTGTTCTGCTTTGCTTGCCAAATGTAGATCGATCTTATCCTTCTTTCCATTTCTAGGACCCCTATTCACTTTTAATGGCATCTCTGATCACGGGGGATGTGGCACAAAACACTCTTCAATCTAAAACCCATTATCCAGCCAGATGATGGGAAAATTATGAGAGAGATATTTGGATCTATAGAGTTTTCTCTCCCCCTATACATCACTTAGCCTGTAGAGTAAGAAAAAGCTCTTCTCAAATTTATGCCAAGATCCTCAAAATGTGTGGCAACTAAAATAGATACAAAACTTTCAGTGAGTAACATTTATTATTTTTATCTTCACTACTTGGATGAGTGGAGAGAAGCTTAAGGACATTAAAAGATTTTTAAAAGTCACATGGAAAGATATTAATCTTCTCACATATATCCTAACATCATCCTTATAATACATTGGGTCATATATCACAAGAAATTGCCAAAGGAAATGACAGAAAGCATATTCTTTTCTGATGTACATTTCTAAGAAGAATTTTAGAGTGTAATTAGCATTCTGAAAAAAATATTAAAATTTTATTCATAAAGCAGTTTGAGACGATCAATTATTCAATATCATTATCTAACTGATACGAAATACCCAAATTAGTTAAATGACTTATTCAAGGTCACACAGCTGTTTTTGCAAAGCATTTTGATTCTTTGTGCTTTTTTTTCCTGATGAAAGGACTGTGCAAAAATTTCATTGTTTTTTAATTCCTTTTAACCATGAACATGTTGAGGCCTTATATACTTATTCCAAGTGAGTTAATAAATCTCAAGTATGAGTAGCATACAATAACTATTATAATTTTGTAATAAGCTATAAATCATTAAGTATATCCCTAGTACCCAACTTTTCAGGGAAGAAAAATAACCTTGATTAAAATTAAAATGTGCAAACACAAGGTAGAAGAAGGAAGCTTGTACTTGAGAAGAAGCATATAGATTTATGCAGAGTCACCTCCTTAGAGAGCATTGAGTTTTTCTTCTGTCAATTACAGGGACTCACAGCTCTCCTGCCCTCACTGTTGAGCAATGCACTGTAAAATACTAGAAAGCAATGGAATTAGAACATGTCTGAAACTTGCGAGCTCAACTGTAATGATAAAGGCAGTAAGTGAGCATGTAGCTGAATGCACAAGAAAGGGGTGATTGCAATGAGGCCAAAACATACTTAAAATTTAACTAAATGCCTAATTTACCAAGAAATGAAAAATCTGTATGTTAAAACCCTAAACCAGAAGTTAAAGGCATTTTATGAGTAGTATTACCTATTTTACTTTTTATTTATGCTCTCAATTCGCTTGTACTTTCTGTGTGTTTTATACAGAGAGCCCTGGGGACAAAGTGAGGGGGTCATGCATTGGAGTTCTAAGCTCCAGGTAAGCAGTTTGAAATCAGAACTTGCTCCACACACCAAAGAAAGGACTTCTACTACTGTGCAGACTTATAGGCCGGGGACCTCACCAAGGCAGTGCCACTCTGTCCTACAGGGCTGCTACGTGTCCAAATTGACTTGATGGCAATAAACAGGGGTACCTGTGCTGAGCATATTAGGTGAAAGACAGAAAGATGTTTGTTTTTAAAGCAAGTAAGAAAGGAACAAAGGAAGAATTGGAACAACAGAACAAAAGCTCGCTTGGTACCAATAGAGAAGAGAGAGAGAGAGAGAGAGAGAGAGAGAGAGAGAGAGAGAGATTACAACTCACTGTCAAGACATATCACAGGAATCTTGGCGACCCAGTCGTTACAGTGCTAGGCTGCTAACCGAGGGATCAGCAGTTGCATTCTATTCCACCAGCAGCTCCATGGCAAGCTGACCTGTAAAGATGATAGCACGAGAGCATTTTCAGGGGAAGTCACTCTGTTTTACAGGGTGAGTATGAGTCAACTTGTAGATAACATAAATCAGTATTAAATTGATAGTCAAGTCATCAATCTCAGGCCATAAAGTCAACCCGACTCACAGAAACCCGCCAGTGAGTTTTTGAGACTGCAGTTGTTGATCAGAGTAGAAAGGCCAGTCTTTCTCTCAGAGGCACTACCGGTTGTTTTCAAATGCCTACAATGCGGCTCACAGTTCAACAGATAACCATGACACCAACAAGCCTCTCATCTGCATGCCAGGTAGTATGAAAATGACTTCAAGATCTGTGCTGAATTTTACATACATTTAACAGGAAACAATGGAAAATATTTTAGATTTCTGTTTGAGAGACAAGAGAACTAATTTTGTTATTCTCTTCTATATATTGTGGAAGACTTCTTAGGCAATCTTAGAAGCATCTGTTTACAGTGTCAGTAGTTAAAAGTCCCTGGTCCTACTCTTACCCTATTACGTTTTCAAGGAATATTCTAAGGAGAGGAAGATGAGAGCATCTCTCTCCTCTTTACTAAATAACAAAGCTTGGTGAATTTATGTTTAGAGGTTGAATGTTTTTATTATTTTACTTTTTACATTGGATCTTTATATATGGAAGGGAGGGAGGAAAGCTGGGGGAATGGGAAGGAAAGGAGGAGGGAGAAGCAATGAAGGTTCATTGATGAAAAATCTGGATTATTCCACAAAAGAAGCTAGTGCCTTTCCAGTATTCCAGGAGGGTACCCAGAAATCGATGATTTTTATTTCTTGAATCTCACAAAAAGGCAAACAAACAACAAAAAGGCACTCTAAGCACATCATGCATGTGGTCCCTCGTCCTATAGTCCAAACTTGTGATAAGACATTAATGTTTGTGAAAGTGTAGCATTTGATTTCGTGGATTTCACATTGTGCCTGTTTTTAAAGTACCACATAGTTTTAATAAACACTTATTTAAAAGAAAATAATTTTCCTCTCTATTGGTCCACTTCACCTCCTACTTAAGGCTTATTCCTAGAGCTTTAAAGTTTTTTTTATTTTTTTGGGGGGTGGGACATCACTGCTCTCCAGTGGTGGGAGTAGGAATTGAACCTCCGTCCCAGTGGGCCGCAGTCCTGCGCACAACCACTTTAAGCCTTTAAGGCTTATTCCTTTTGTTTTTCTGAGATGGATACTTTTCCAAAGTGACTCACTCCAAATGTTGTACATGGGGTGTTAAAGAAATATATGGTCAGAACCTACCACCAAGAGTCTTCTATATTTATCATTTATTAATTACATTATACATCATTGCATATTGTTATTGCGTGTCTCTGAAATGGAGAACTTGCGCTGTGCTTGCCATCAATAGTGTAGATTCTTTTAGCAAGGGTGGGGCACAAAAGGAATTGATGACTTTTCTCCATAGTCATGAGAAAAATGGCATGCTCAAATTTTAGTATCATTTCAAATCTGAAGACAACAATTAATGTATTTTTTCACTGGGTGAAAGAATACAAAAATAAAAAATGAATTGTCTTTTGATATCTCTTTGCCCGAAAAATGTTTTTCTAGGGTGAACTTAATTTGGTCACTGGGTTATTCTTTGTAATGGTATTATTTTTGAGTAATTTCAGTTTCAAATTAGTCATTCCCATTAATTACACAATTACAGCATGTAGAAAAAATAGTTTATTTTTCTATAACAAAATAAATATTTGCCATTTACTGTATTGGAGGCTTTCTTTCATATAACTTGATTTGTGTGTGTGTCTAATTAAATCTGAAGGAATAAAAAACTTTATAAATATTATATATAAGAGTAAAATGTTCATTTCAACTTATCTGTGCAAGTACTTTGCTTCATAATTATAATTCACCTCCACTACATTCTAATACACTCTTCTCTTGCAGGAAATATTATTTATGAAATATAAATCTATTCTGCTTTCAGAAACCCTATTTTCTTTGCTACTGAAAGCAAGAAACTATTTTTTATCTGTCATAACCACCTGGTCCTTGATATTTCTAAGTTTGGTAGACTGCCAATGTAATTCAGCAAGGTAGCTACAGTACAAATATTATTTTTAAAACTAGGCCAACTTTTAAAGTGAAAAAGCTCCCCCAACTCCAAATGTCACTGAGGTTCTCAATAAGTCCCATCTGACGACTAATCCTTTACCTGTCTATTTAGTCAGGCAACAAAAAACACTTTATTTTTTATTTCACCTCTGGGAAGGGGATATGTGTGACTCATTCTTGTTTCAAAGGAGTGCTTCATCAGCATAAAGGAGTGTGAAATATTAATTTTTAACAAGAAATAAGGAAATATGTTTCCTTGTAAATGTAGAATATACTAAATTGTGCAAAAGTGATTCCTAAGATTTGAAGTTGGTTAGAATAATTGTTACCATTGTTTAAATGATAGAAAGAGTCAGAAATAAGACCTACCTTCTTGTACTGTGTGGGAATTATTGGCCAAGTGAATGTTAAAACCAAGCACTTGTCATTATTGATAGGGTAATAGATAAAATGAAAATGAATAACCTTACATCGCCAAACTGAAATCTTAATGGGATCAGACTCATTCTAGAGCCTCTGAACTTTTTTGTGTGTGGGTGTGTGTGGCATCACTGTCCTGGTGGGAGTAAGAGGCCCAGCCTTGCTTCTGGAGAGCTGCTGCTGGATTTGAACCATCAACCCTGTGGGCCGTAGTCCCGCACACAACCACTATGCCACCAGGTCTCAGCTAAGCCTCTGAACTTTAATAGCTGATGTAACCTAGAAGCACATGGGGTGATAGAAAATGAAAGATGAAATATTTGGATTTTTATTAGTTGGATTAATATTAGTTGGATTATTTGGATTAATATTAGTTTCAAAGAACTAATCCCTGAAAGTATGCTGAAGCTAAATTAATTATTTGAGTATTTATACCCAAAGAAAATGGGTATAGTTAACAATAAATATGAAATTAAGAATAAATAGAAAAATATAATACTGTTAAGAAAGAAACTGGTTAGGTAAAAATAATACACTAACAGTACAACAATTTATAGAAATATGGTATGCATAGAAAGGAAAAAAAATCCAAAATCAACACTTTGACATACCACTTCCAACAACTAAAGCAAAAAGAACAACATAAATCCTCCAACAACAGAGGAAAAGAAGTCATAAAAATTAGAACAGGAATTTTAAAAAAGAGAAAAATATATTAGAACAGAACTAAACACACTGGAAGACAAAAAGCCAAACAAGTATAAAACCACAAGTAAATACATTGAAAGGGTTAACAAAATTTTAAAACCAATAGCAAATTGTACAAAAGAAAATAAATAGAAGATAATTAGAATTAGATATAAAAGGGTGACAGCCCACTTTAAAAAATGAAATAAGAATAATAACTCACTATTACTAACCAAGTTTGATGATCAAAGAAATGGACAAAAAACTAGGAATATAGCATGTACTTATGTTAACATAGATAAAAAAACATGAACAGACAACTAAAATAGTTAAAATTGAAAAGGTCATTAAGAAATTTCCAACCAAGAAATGCCTATTGCAAAATGGCTTCAGAGGAGAATTCTACAATGTATAAAGTAAAGGGTTGCCACCAATTCCACACAGATTATTCCAGAAAATAGAAGGCGACTATAAATTCCCAAAGTTACCCTATAAAATGAACATAATCCTGATGCCCAAATCAGGCAGAGAACTCACAAAACACAAAAAACTACACACCAATATAATTTATGAATATGGGTGTAAATTTGAAAAAAATGCTGTCCAGTTGAATCCAACAACACATTAAAAGAGAATTTGTCATAACTAAGTAGAATTCATACCATGGAGGCATGGATGTTCCAACATTCAAAATACTTTCACTGTAATCTACCCAAAAGCAAGATAAAGAATAAAAAACACATGAGTACACACACACACACACACACACACACAGAAAAAGTATTTCACAATACCGAATACCCATTTCTGATAAGAATATCGAATTAAGTAGCAATAGAATGGAAATTCCTTGATATTAAAAATTCATGAAAACCCAATGTCCATCATTATGGTTAACAGGGAGAAACTGAAAGAAAAAAAAATCCCCCTGAGAATAGGTTCTAGGGGCTGAGCCCCAGTGGCATAAGTGGTTCAGTGCAGAACTGCAGCCCACAGGCTTGGCGGTTCAAATCCAGCGGGGGCTCTCAGGAGCGGCACTGGGTAGCTCCCAAGACCACCAGAGGCAGTGATGCCAAAAAAAAAAAAAAAAAGGAACTAGATGAGGATGATTGCTACCGCTACACTGATTCACTATCCTATTGGAAGTCTTAGCCAGAAGCAATAGATAATATAAAGGAAATCAAAGGAATGCAACTAGGCAATGAGAAAATAAAAATCTTCCTAATTGCAGATTATATGATTTTACATAGGAAAAACTCCAAGGACTCCACAAAGACTGTTAGAAACAATTGAGGGATTTGGTTAAATAGTAGGGTACAAGATTAACCCCCTTTGTAAGTACATCTTAGAAATCCCTTGAACAGAAGAGATGGCATTTCAACTAGGGTCAGCTTCTCAAGAGGGTGGCAAAGGGAGTAGACCATTTACTTGGCGCCATACAGCATTTTGCTAAGGTCATCTCAAATGAACAAGAACTCCTACAGGAGTGAAAGCAAATCTTTCTGGAAATTCAAATCAAGAAGGAAGTAGGAGGCATGTATGTCTCAGAGAAGGCAATTATACTTTGTGGGGAACCTGGAACTCACCACCTCCCATGGGGGCACAAAAAACACAAAATATATAACTTATACTGAACAAAAGGGAAGAATATGCCCAGTATTATTTTCATAATTAGACAATTTTGAAGTGGTTTGATAGGTCACACAAGAAGGATTCAATGTGGGATCCTCACTAAGGGAATCAACACATTGGTAGCTGATTTAAGCAATGGAACTACTCCTTTTCACTTATGACTGAAATGGTCTATTGCGAGAAGAAACAGATGCTTGCTACCTCAAGGTTATGGATTTGGTAATCATTGAACTTTGGTTTTGATCTCTTGCTTTAAGGATGCACAAGTTAACAACTTATGTATTGTGGTCTGAAAAGCCAGCCTAAACATATATAAATTCATTTTCTCAACAGTGTTATAAATTCTATACCATTGGCTAAATTAATAACACTACTAATGCAATTAACTTATACCCCAGGAGATTATATACCATATAATGTCCTCCATCATAAAATGATAATGATGGCACTAAAGTTGAGATTGTTATGTTTATTGGGCCAACCTGGCATGTAAACACATGTGAGATCAATTAAAGGACAGAGTGATAAATGGCAAGATAAGCCCTCCCCTTCTAGTTCTCAGGTCTCTTGTTTTGTGATGGTTGGCCCAGGGTACAGCTGTCTCAGCCATTTCCCTGCTTCAGCTTACAAGTCTCACTTCCTGCAAGACATTCCTGAGGAAAAGTCATGTGGACTTACCCCAGTGCAGCCCTGGTTGCTCATGCAGCTGTGTGGCTGCCAGGACTGAGAAGCCTACACACTGACCGATTGGGCTTTCCTCCTGCAGACCATATCATTGTGAGACAGAGGAAGACTTTGTGGATTGTTGTCAAACATATGGGTTAATGTTGGACTTGTGGCTTTGGGCTACACTGGGTTGGCTGTACGATGGTTAGGATTACAATGTTTCCTGGATGTGCACTTATCCTTTATATAAAAACCTCTCAACATATACGCTTCCATGGGTTTATTTGTCTAAAGTACTCAGATGGACACAAAAGTGAACAAGAAACATCATATAATTCATAGATACATGAATAGATTTTGGATTCTCACTTAATTGTAGCCTTAAGAACAATTATTTCTTATACTATGGTTTTACTTGATACTTATCTTCATGAAGAGATTGTTGAAGATAGGGTGTTTTTGCAAAGTGAGGTGAAGAAATCAAACAGTGGGTGGCTATCAGGAAGAATAGGATCTGGGATCTTAGAGATACGTTTTTAAACAGGAAGCCATCTAATGAGACATCAACTAAGCCCACAAGGAATAAGCCCACAAGGTGTTTTTGAAAATAATGAACTTGTAAGTTCATTATTGTAATAATGTACATTGTACATTGAATAACTGTAACATTAATTTCAATTTTGTAAATTGTACAGTTTTGTAAATTGTGATTGTAGAAAATACAATGCAAATCTCAAATAGATAATGGTATTAGATATTAAATTCTGGACACAAGTTTGCAGAAGGCAAACTGCAGAAGACAAACTGACAGTGGAAGCCCCAAATCGCCTTGTGAGATCCTCACATGGCTTAGACCTCGGGTGGATCCCCTCTGCTATAGCTGATGGCTGTGAATAGTCTTCCAGTTAGAGAGAACATTGTCAATTGGATTATGGCAGAAATAGTTAAGTTAAAAGGTTATCATTTAATGTCCCCTTTGGCCTATTGCATAGTGATTTGACTTTTAAATATTTTTCTGCTTTTTTTTAAAATTAGGACATAATCTGGACATCATAAAATTCAGTAGTTTAGTCATATAATGAAGAGGAGTACAATTGCTACCACAATTAATTTCCAAACATTTTCTTCACTTCTTGAACTCCTTATTACAAGCTACCAATAACCATCCAAAAACGTCTCCCTTAATATATATGCCCCAGGATCCCTTAATTTTGTTAGTGTCTCTTCATCCATCTTGAGTTTCCTATACAAAAAAATCAGAGGAAAGCTGTAACAGAAAGTGAAGAAGACTACCTACAATAACAAAATGCTAGGTGAAGGAAAAAGAAAGTATTAAAAGTCAGAGTAAACTCAAAACATATCAGAAGGGAGATCAAATGAAAAGGCTTTAACCATTAGAATCTACTTTTTTTAATCTACTACAATTATCTCTACAATAGCCTATGTTTGATAACTGGGTTAATCCCATTCCTTGATCATGCTATATAGTCAGTGGGAAATCACTTAAGTTAATGGAATTCTTTTTTTCCAATGATTTTATTGGGGGCTCTTACAACTCTCAAAACACTCCATACATCAATTGTATCGAGCATATTTGTACACATGTTGCCATCTTCATTTCCAAATATTTTCTACTTGAACCCTTGGTATAAGCTACTCTTTCCCTCGCACTTTTTTAAAATAAATAATTTTATTGGGGACTTATACATCTCCCATCATGGTCAATACATATAACAATTGTATGTAGACCACATTTGCACACTTCTTGCCATCATCACTCTCAAAACATCCTCCCTCCACTTAGGCCCCCAGTACCAGCTCTCCATATTTCCCTTCCTTCCCCCACCCCCTCTCCCATGAGTCACTAATAATTTACAAATTCTTATTACTTTTACATAACGTACATGTTCCCTTCACTCACTTTCTTGTTGTTAGTACCTCCGAAAGGAGCTTATATGTAGATCCCTGCAATTGGTTCTGCTTTCTACTCCAACCTCCTGATATCACCACTCCTACCAATGGTCCTGAAGGGATCATCTATCCTCAATTCCTCATATTTCTAGCTCCAGTGTACATCCCCTGGTCTAGCTGGATTTGTCAGGTAGAATTAGGATCATGACAGAGGGTAGGAAGAAGAATTTGAGAACTAGAGGAAAGTTGCATATTTCATTTTTACTACACTGTACCTTGACGGGTTCATCTTCTCCCTGTAACCCTAAGGGGTTGTTTCTTCACCTATTGATGGGCTTTGGGTCTCCAATCTGTGTTACTCCTCCTTTATATAATTTTTAGTTCTTTGATGCCTGATACCCGCATCCTTTGACACCTCATAGTTATACAGGCTGGAGTGCTTCTTTCATGTGGGCTTTGTTGCTTCGAGCTAGATGTCCACTTGTTTACGTTTAAGCCTTTAAGACCCTAGCTATCTTTTGACAACTGGGCACCTTCAGCTTTCTTCACCACATTTGCTTATGCACACATTTGTCTTCAGTGGTTGTGTTGGGAAGATGAGCATCATGGAATGCCAATTTAAGAACAAGATGTTCTTGTACTGAGGAAGTACTTGAGTGGAGGTCCAATGTCCATCTGCTGTCCTAATACTAACCCTGTAAGTATGCACATTGATCTATTTGTCCATCATCATATATAAATATATCAATCTATATACATGCCTATATTTAAACCTTTATAAATGCCCTTTTATCCCCCCTCCACTTCTTTGCTCATTTTCCTTTTACTTTCCTCTTGTCCCACTATCATATTCAGCCTCTATTTTAGTTTCAGTATTTATTCTCTGTTACGTTACTCTTGATCAATCTGTATCAGACCTCTCACACCCACTTTGTTATTGATTTTGAATCAACTTTTGTTCCCTTATCCCTGGGCCAGTCAACACCACCTCCTTTCCCCCTTCTCTCCATTTCCCATGTAACCCCCAGGAACAATCAGTCCTATCATTTTTGACATCAGATTGTTCATCTAGCCTATCTTATCTAGATAGACCTGCAGAGATAACAATATGTACAAAAAAACTCCAGGCATTCTAAGATGAAGCAACCAAAGAAAATAAACAATGATAACAACAAAAAACCCCAATGTCATATATATATATATATAAGTATACATACATGCACACAAATGAATAAGTAATAAAATAAAGATAATAACAAAATAAAAACCTGAAAATAGTTAAAGGTCTGTTCATTGATTTCCCAAGTTGAGTCAGATGGGGTGCCACAAAATATATCCAAAATATATCCTTGGCAGTTTATTGAGAACGTCATGCTCTGTTGCACACCCTTAGTTTTTTGCCATGGTGTGGTTGGATTAGACAGGGTACAATCCTGACCCTGTTTCTCCATTGTTGTCCCTGAAGGGCCTTGGGTCAGTGAGGGAAGCCGTATTTCACAGTGGGGCTTGCTTATTATCCTCCCTGTGCCTCAGCTGCTCTCAGGGGGCATATCATTCGGAAGGCATGGTGGGCCAGGATGCACTCCACTCTCTCTTCCTCCCCCTTCATTTTTTGGATTTCTTTTTGATTGAGATTCCCCTTCCCACTTTTCTGTCATTTTTATTTGTTTTTATCTTTCTGAATGGTTTTTATATCATATATTTTCTATGAGATCCAGGACAGAATATCCATTGAGATCATAACTGGATTAATAATTGCCTTGGACAGACAGTTGGACAGTGGAAGATAACAAAATAATGACAATTTGTAAATTATTAAGGGTTCATGGGGCAGGGGGAGTGGGGAGGAAGAGAAAATATGAGAAGCTGGTACAAGGGACCTAGGTAAAAGGAGGCTATTTCTAAAATGATGATGGCAAGAAGTGTGCAAATGTGGTCTGCATCCAATTGATGTATGCATTGATTGTGATAGGGGTTGTGTGAGCCCCTAATAAAAGGATTTATTTTAAAAAATAAGTTAATTAATTTAAAAAATGGAGATTTCCAGAAACTGGTTTGGATTTGAAACTACCATGGGGCCTGTAAGTGTGGTTATCACCCACAGCCAAGAGTCCCGAAGGCTATGGCTTTGATGAGGCTGAAAAATGCTGGCTTCTGAGGAACCTGCTACAGATAAAATCTGTCCTTGGGCTCTGGGGTCTAGTCTGAGCAAGAAAGCATGATGGGAAGGTAGGGATTTGGGACCTATAAGCTCTTGGGTCCATATTAGGCATTTATAAGATGTCTGCTGGTTGATATTGAAGTGAGATCAAAGGCTCTGGGATACAGGGGTAAAGGAAGGAAAAGGTCTGGGTTAATGAGCCCCAAGCTGTTGTTAATCATAAAGCAAAGCTGAATGAGTGACCTCTAGCCTCCAGTGAGTTGGAGTCTCCCACATGTCCCTTCTGCCCCAAACGTGGACCACATCAGAGAGGCTCCAAATTTGTTCCTGACCATTAAGTAGCCAGCAGAAGGGCCTCCACTTTTGTGCCCTCCAGCAGTCCCTCTAGATTGGGTGTGGTCAAGGGAATGGGACACTAGCTTACCAGCAGTTAACTGCTGTCATGAGTTTGTACCTTAAGATGTCTTTTTCCAGTTGTCTCACTTGGGTAGGCTTACAGGTGAACTGAACTGATTTGTGTGATGTCCTCATCCCCCAAATAATAAGCCCTGTATATAGATCATCCTGTAAAAAAAAAAAAAAAAAGGAAACAGGTAGAGAAAACAGGTAGAGAAAGGTAAAAAGAATGAGAGAAGAGATAGTCAGGAAGCAAGAAAAAAAAGTTCAGTAATTCCTTAGATTTTTCTAAAGATTTCTTTTGATCCTTTGATATTCAAATAATTCTCTGTGGAAGCACATCTTCTTTCATTCTCCTTGCTGCTTTCTCTCAATTCTTAAACGATCTCACTTTGTTAGATACTCATGTTGGAATAGTTTTAATTTGATTTAAGTCATTCAAAACATTAAATTTAAGCAATCTTTGATAAAATTTGCAAATTTCCTTCAATATTGCTTTACATTTTATTGCAAAATTTTGTTTTTGATGTTAATTAGGTTTAGGTATAAATGTGAGAATCCTGAACAAAGACTTGACATGAAAGAATGTGTCCATTAGATATAAGTGGCAGAGGAATAATAAATAACTTTAAATATTCAGTTCATATTTTCATGTGATGCAGCAGTAGAAACTTATGTATTGGACAGACGTAACTGGTTATTTAAGAACTTGAAGAAGTTATCCGAAACCACATTAAAACTATTAACCATTTCCTATAGTAGTTACAATTAAAAAAACTGCAATAAAATTGAAATTCTATCAGCAACTGTTGAGCGAAATTTATTTGATCTGATTTTACTGCTTTTCATCTATAGTTATGATTAGTATATAAAGGACTATAGGTCCCATTGCTATCATAAGTTCCTTTAAAACTTTTTCTTTGCTTTTAAGCCATAATTATTTAGAAAACCAAAATGTTCATTTCTGCATGCAAAAGAGTTACTGATGATTAATTAGGTGTGAAGGAAAGTAATATGTACATTGTCAACCTTTTCCTTTCATTCAGAAAGTTATCATTAGCTTATGTAAAAATATTACATATTTTAGCATTAATTAGTTGGCTCAGACGCAATGGTTTCCAAAAGATAAGTAGAGATGACCAACCTTAAACAAAAAGTAGCCAGCATGAAAGGAAATTGCTTTCTTTAGGGGAAAAGAACACTACTCAGAAACAAATAATTAAAATATTAACCATTTTTATTGTGAAAGACAAGATAAGAAAGAATTGAAAATAGTCTTGAAATATCTCTACAATTTACAAGTACCTCTATAGTCACAATTTTTGAGAAATCAAGATCAAATTTCATTTCTTCTTCCAAATGACTCTTTCTTCTTCATGGGAGCCCTGGGGGTGTAGTGGTTAGGAATGAGGTTGCAATCTGTGTGATTGGCAGTTCGAAAACACCAACCCCTCCAGGGAATAAAGACTGAGCTTTCTACTCCTGAAAAGAGTTCCAGTATTAGGAATCCACAAGGGTCACTGTGAGTTAGTGTTGACTGGATGGCAATTAGTCTTTTGAAATAAGTGCTAGTCATAGTTACAAATTTGTTATTTATTACATATCTGTACACATAGCTAAACAGACATTTAAAACATCAATCATATTATGGAACACAAAGGTTTTTATGACTTAGTTTCTATATTGACACATAGCAATCATCCTTTTTGTGCTGTGTACATCTATATGTAGCAAAACACTTTGTTTTGAACATTCTTTATATGTACTATGTAGTAAATTTAATTATGTCTGCCATGTTGTATTATTACTATTATTATCTATTTAGGAAATTTTCCATCTGTCAAGCAGAAGTTTAGTATCCACCTGCCCCTAAGCCATGAGTTTGCTTTTCTTCCTCCCTAACGCACACCCCTTGTAAGCATCAATAACTTTAGGTATATAAACACTGTGCAATGGTTTTTATAAATACATTTTTGAAGTTCATTTAAAACACATCAAGCAAAAATTACTGGTATGTCAAAAGTGATGGGAAATCAAGGCATGTGTGTAATTTATATCTAAAATAAAATAGAATTACATATTTTGAATTAATATAAAGACTATTTGCGGTTAATATGTAGAACTTGTGCATATCGAGCAATCTCTCTCTCTCTCTCTCTCTCTCTCTCTCTGTTTTTGCTTTCTAAAATGCTAGACTCATTGAGCTGCCAGGTACTGAGAGTCTACTTGTATGTTTTCCTCATTTGTGAAGAACATCTCTTACTTATAGCTGACCTGCATTTGCAGTAGCAACAACCAGCAGAACATGCAATCCAGAGTTGCTTTTGCTGGTTCAGGCCTATTCAACAACTCAAAATGATAATCATTAAATATTTATTCCTTATTTAGAAATTTGGTCTCTATTGTTTAGAAGAGGTAGCACCTCTTATGAATTGCTTCAAATTTAGTTTCTCCTATTAATTATCTAGTCAATACTGAAAATAGTATAAACTTGAAATAAATTCCTCTCCTCTAGCTCTCCTCCATGAAATTGCAAATATGGCAATAATGAGGTTGTATTGCTTTGCTAAATATACGGTAGATCTTTATAGCTAATGGTCCTCAAATGTAGAATTTGAGGAATTTATATACTGACTTAGAAGCTGTTGGATACCCACTCATCTTTCTTTTTTTTTTTTCCACTCATCTTTCATTTGTCTAGTGAGACCTCAGGTTCTTATCCTCTTCATTTTCTTGTTATCAGCAACCAGGGAGCTATATAGAAGAAAGGTTCTGGGTATGAGTTTCTCCATTTCTCAACTGTGTTACTCATAACATACTCCTTTATATAGCTTTCATTATAAATGTTTTTTTGATCAAATTTTCAGTGAAAGTTTACACAGAAAATTAGGGTCAAATTCACAGGTGTAGAGATTAGATCTTCAATATATCATTTGGAGACATGATTCAATTCATTACAGATGGTGATAGTGCATCTCATTCTTAACCCATATTTATGAAACTATGAATAATGATTAACATCACTCTTGCCTGGCTAGACAGAACAATATTTCAGAATAGTTTTTTAACATATTACTCCAGCTGAAGTTAGCACATGCCATGAAGCCTATCTGTGATCATTTCCAAATAAAATCTAGAGTGTTAAATTGTCTGTACCTAAGGTACCAATAAGAGCTAAATCAAAATAGCTTGCATTGAATCCTACCACTTATTTGCCATTTGTTTAGAATTAATAACAGCTTTTGGTTTTTGCACAGATATGGTATAAAGTGATGTTTATAGTCACAAGATAATTCAAAATACATATTACTAAATAATGTTGTGAATGGTGCTATTTATACACTAAATTCCATTTATGGACTCATTGATATGGGGGAATATATTTTAAATCTTAACCCAGATCTCTAGAAATAACTTTTTTGCACACCCACCCTCTTCTTCCTCTTCTTAATTATTGCACTCTCTTTATAAATATAATTTCATAGTTATCTGTTTGGAGATAATGGAACAATAAACTATTAGTAATTCTCATTGCTTCAGAGAAATGTTACTCTCTGGGTGCCAGCTTTACCTAGGCTTTTTCCATTCTGAAGTTGCAAAAAGGAAAAAAAAAGTGCTACATCATCACAGAGAAAAATATATATTATCAGATTTTTTCCAGAGTGGAAGCGTAATAGATGTAAATTCATTCTGAGTAAAATATGAGTATTTGTTTGTTTTGTTTTTTACTGCGGAGGTGGAGGGAAAGTGAGGGAGAAAGGGGGAGCAGATTATAAGGATCTGCGTATAACCTCCTCCCTGGGGGATGGACAGGAGAGAAGTGGGTGAAGGGAGGCATTGGGCAGTGTAAGATTTGACAAAATAACAAAACAATTATAAATTATCAAGGGTTCATAGGAGAAGGAGGAGTGGGGAGGGAGGGGAGAAATGAGGAGTGGGTCCCAGGGACTCAAGTGTTTTGAGAACGAGGGGGGAAAATAATGTTCAAACGTGCTTGATACAATAGATATGTGTGTGGATTGTGATAAGAATTGAATGAGCTTTAAGAAAATGATTAAATAAAAAAGTAAGTTTTAATAGAAATGAAAACCACTAGTGAATAGTTTTAGGATTTAGCATCTAATATATGTTCATCAAAATACAATTGTAGGTATAATGTAGAAATTTTTTAGTCAGGTAAGCTATATTGGGAATTATACTATACTTGGGAATTGTTTATGAAATCCTCAATTGAGTTTATACAAGATTATGTCCATGACTTATTTAAAGACCAAACAGATCATCAAATGCTAAAACACTGGTACAATTTTGGTTGTGAAAACTGTGAAAACTTGAAGTTGAAAATCCCACCTGGGTGCTATCATAGTATGTTGGGCTGCATTCTCTAGAGAAACAGAACCAGGATAGTTATGATTATAAGTACGTAGATAGATAAATGGATGATAGATCAATCGATAGATAGCCAATGGATAGATAGGTTTGTACAGTGAGAAGGAATATAACAGCTAATTCATCCACATAACAGTCCAGAGGGTTCAGTTCAACTCACGTCCATGGTAGAGTTAATATAATGTTAATTCATCCACTCATGTGGACTCCCAGGTTCAAGGTCAAGGAAGCAAGCAGCAGGCAAGGAAAACAGCAGGTGGATGACGAGCAGTCGGGAGTCAAGAACTTAGAGACGCAGGCCCAACAGGGTAGCAAATGCAAGCAATTCGCCAGCTTCACCTTCGAGCATTTATGTACCAGCAGCATGGCGAAGCAGATCTCAAAGAGCTTCAGGTTCTAGCGAGCATGATCTATGGGTTGGCGTGGCCCTTAGGTAACATAGCTCACAGGTTGAGGCAGAGAACTAGGTAAAGCGGTGGTCAGCAATGTTTTTTTTAAGTGCGTCATTTTTCAATTGTTTTCCACAAAAGTTTTTGCTGGTGGGTCACATCACTTCTATTTTAGATGCTGCATTATCTTAGAATACAGAAAAAAACATACAGATGGGATAATCCAATATACCTTAAATATAGAATTACAAGTTTATTATAATCAACTCCATATTTACAACCTGAAAGAAATCATAAAATGTTAGCATAAAAGTAAAGACCATGTAAATAAAATGAACCCCTATTTAATTAAGAACATTTAATCGCTTTAGTGTCTTCCTTGATGCTGTTTCATTATCCCTGTAAGGGATATTTGGGTGATAATTTGTTGCTTTTAAAAAATCACATGATTCTGAAATTTCATTAGTTACCCTGTTTCAAAATGGATAGAGAATTAATTGTATTTGAAAAAATACCTGTTCACATGAGTAGCTGGACCCAAAAGCTGATAGTAAAGTGAAACCAACTTTATCAAAGAAAACTTGGAAGGAATGATGCCCAACATGTAGCTATCATGCTTAGTGACTTTTATCAGTGATGTCAAGTTGTCTTCTTAAAGTCTTGGGTTTGCTTGTCCATATTGCTGACTTTTTGCAGTCACTTAACTCCATATCTAGATTTTCGATTTCAAGGACATTGAAATATTATAGGCCCAACGCATTGTCCTCCATTACATCAGACTTTATTATAAAACTGAACATAGAACCTTGGGCTTTAAAGTTCTGAAATTAAAAAAAATTGTTTGTATGGCATCTATGTAAGCTTGAAACATATCTACTGCATTTGTAATTTCTGCATGAATTTTTATTAATGAAAAATATTTAAATGTTTGTTTCCCTAAGTCACCCTGGAATAGAACTATCTTACAACAAAAACCATTCTTCATAAAGTTTGAGAATTGTCTGTTCCTTGCTCTGTTCAATGTCTGCATGGCTCTTGGGGAAGTTGTCATCAGTACCCTAAATGGGATTCCCAGATAATGTCAGCACACCTGCCCCATACTTTCCCCTTAGTTTGTTTTAGTTTTCTTTGGACATTATATCTATCTTTGCAACCAGAAGAATAACATGTGCTTGAGTAGACTATCGGGAGAGCGGGCATTTGTTGTGATATTTTGTGTCCCCTAGAAGTAAACTTCTAGGATAAGAAGACCACACACACACACACACACACACACACACACACACTTTCTGACAACAAGCAATCATGTATACAGGGAGGATGTATGCATGGTGCATTTCCGCTCATAGACTAGGCTACCCCTTTCGTTTCTATGTTCATGTTTCCCAAGTGAATGATTAACTTCCTGAAAGGCAATTCAGGTCTTCACCTATTGCAAATGGAAGACTAATGCTTAACACTCCAAAATTGCATGACTTTGTTATTTTTTAACATTTGACATTTGCCTTCCCCAATAGAAAGAGAAAACTGATGGCTTTCATCTATAATTATGGTTTAAGACTGGTGTTAAAATTAATTGAATTTTTGCATAATTATGCTGAAGCTTCATATGCATGCTTCCCAAAGCACGAACAAAGAAACTAACCCCAATGTCACTCTGGGGGAGCACTATGAGTGCATCATTTGAAGCTTCAATCAGTGTAGGAAAATTATACCAAGGAGGCATTTTTAAAGTCATGACAGAATAAAACCTTTTTCTTTTTACCTTCTCTTAACCTGAACACTTAGTTTTAGCCAAAATTGGAATTTTTATGTAACCTGAGAGTCTTGATAATTTAGGGGTTACTACTAAGGAAAAATAGACATTTACAGAGCAATATCTATTATACTTCGAAGAGTAGCACCAATCACAGAGATAAGGAAATGACTATCAAATAATATAATTATGGATAGATTTTACAAGTAAAGAGGGAATTATGATGATTTTATATCCCATTAAATTAATGTTACAGTGTAACACAAAGAATATTTAAATTCTAAAATGCTCATATAGCAAGTCTTATTCTCACCCTCACCTTATGTAAATTTTGCTAATATGCTGAATGAGTACTTTCAAAAGAATGTTTTACTCTCTACCAAATTCAAAGTAATAAAGTTTCAAAGTACTCTAAAGATATAACTTTTCTTGGAGGGAAAGCAGGGTCAAGGATGATTCATTCTGAATCATGTAATGAAAAGGCTTGAATTAGACGACTTAGCTGAAACATTATTTCTATAAAACCTTGTCAATATTATTCTAACAAGTTAAAGTGTAATGCATTGGTCTTTATCATTTCTTTCCAATTAATAGTCTAAAGAAAATTTGGCATTCACAACTCATATCAGTATTTAATTTTAACAGGATGTCAGTGACATAAGTGAAAAGGCATAAACATATCTATTGTTATATCACTTTACTAGAATGACTCTTAATTAAGACTGTCTATGTCATTCAAAATAAATATTAAAAACAGAGTTCCACCTGTTTATAATCCTAGTTCTTCCGTTTGAACCACATGTTTAAGACAAGTGACAGATAATTCATTAGAAGAATCTAAGTAAATGAAAACTTAAAGGAGATTGGTCTTAGAAAACCCAACTGGTGTTTTCAATGCAGAGTAATGTTTAGTCAATGGCTTGAGTTTAATTGCAAACAAAAGAAATATGAGACTGGATGGCTGGCATTTTGAGACACATATTTATTGAAAATAGTTTTAGCTTTTAAAGATTCCTAGCAATTGAGACAGAACATAGCTTCCTATGATTCTTCCAAAATATTAGCCAGTAGAATTTCTCTCTCTCTCTCTCAAAAAAAAGACATCATTTTGGCTCAAGTGGATTCACTTTAAACAAGAATTTCACAGCCCTAGTGTTATGTCTGCATCACAGCTCAAAAATACGTTGAGTTAGCATTTACTTACTAAGTTTATGGTTATAGATAATTAAATTAGTCATATGTTTTTCAGTTTTTTTTAGGCAACACTGCCCTCTGGTGGTGGGAGTAGGAGACCCAGCCTTTGCTCCTGTGAGCTAGAATTGAACCTCCTCCCTAGTCATATTTTTGTATCATTTTGTATTACTATATTATATATTCTGATTATTTAATTTATTTCTTACATTTTTATTTGTAGTCAGAAAAGTATTCCATTCATATTTGTGGTGTATTGAGACACTGCATTAAAACAAAAACAAAAATATATCAAATCACTCACAAATTTTCCTCAGAGATAATAATTGATAATATTTATACATATTTTTCTGTAAATTGTTTCAATGAAATTCTTTGAAACAATGAAAATTTTTTTCCAGCATGTCCCACTTAGTTGTCTGGTAAAAAGATTATATATATCCAATTTAAAATACTTTGGTTAGAATTAGGCAAATCATAGTCTCAAAGTAATATCTTTGCAAACCTCCAGTGGCACAAAGTTATATATACATAACTTTCAAGTCAGTTTCCAAATATAGTATACAAAAAGAAAAAGGAAGAAAGAAATGCTGACTAGTTGAACCCATTATTGCAATTATGTCAATCTATCTCAGCAAAGGCCTTTCGCTTGTAGGCTGACCTGCTATTTCACGCTTTGGTACCATTCCATCCAGGTAAACGGTCCGAAAGAGTTGAGACACGATCTTACTAGCCTCTCTTCTAAGGACAATTCTGATCGCACTTTCTTCAGGAATATTTTATTTTTTCTTCTGTAAGTCTTGGTATGTTGAATATACTTTGCCAATACCAAAGTTCAAATGTGTCACATCTTCTCC
The DNA here is from genome assembly GCA_004026705.1 of Nesogale talazaci. Classification (NCBI taxonomy): domain Eukaryota; kingdom Metazoa; phylum Chordata; class Mammalia; order Afrosoricida; family Tenrecidae; genus Nesogale; species Nesogale talazaci. Next base: position 23,812 of record PVJH01007664.1, read on the forward strand.
AGTCTTCCCTTGTCCAGTTTTCACATGTCGATGAGACAATTGAAAATATTTTGGTTAGATTCAGGCAAACCATAGTCTTCAAAGTAATATCTTTGTGAAGCTCAGTGGCACAATTGCTTAGTGCATGGTACTTATACAGCAAAGTAATATTGTTGGTTTTTTAACACTTAAAAGGTGGTTTTAGGCAACAGATTGGTCCAATGTCATTTGATTTATTAACTGATAAAGGCAAGATTCCAAGATTGTATTTCTTTATTATTTAGTTTTTTTTTTTGGGGGGGGAGGGGGGCATCACTGTCCTCCGTTCGGAGTAGGAGGCCCAGTCTTTACTCCTGGAGAGCTGGTGCTGGATTTGAACAACCAAGCCAGTGGGCCGCAGTTCCGCACTCAACCAGTACACCACCGGGGCTCAGCTCCAAGATGGCATTTCATGACAGTTTCAAGCTTTTCTTCATTTATTATGATGTTGTTTTCTGGTTAAGTTATGAGGATTTTTCCACTTTACATTGAGTTGTAATTTATATTGAAAACTGCAATTTAGATCTTCATTAGCAAGTTTTTCAAGTCTCATTTATATTGAGTAAGCAAGACTGAGTCAGAGCATGTTGCAGATTGGTAATGAATCTTTCTCCAATTCTGATACCTAGCTCTTATTCATATAGCCCAGTTTCTCAGATTATGTGGTCAGTGTACAGATGGACTCAGTATGGTGAAAAGCTTTAGCACTGAAGGACACTTTTACTTATTTTGAGCCATGTTCTGATTTTAGGCCTTGTTCTATTTCAGCAATGACCTTTTATCTAGGTACAGGTTGCTTTTGAGCACAATTAAGCGTTCTGGAATTCTTATTTCTCACCAAGTTATCCATAGTCGTGTTCTTGCACCCAGTCAAATGCCTGTGCAGAATCAATAAAACTCAATAAACATCTTTCTGGCACTCTTTGCTTTCAGCCAAGATCCATTTGGATTAACAATGCTATTCCTCATTCTGTATTTTTCTCAATCTGGCTTTCATTTTGGAAGTTTCTCATCCATATTGTTATGATCATATAAAATATTTTAGCAAAATTGTATGTGCTTTTTTAATAATACTGTTGAATATTTTCTTCATCCTGGTGGGTCATATTTCTTTCAAAGGGTCATAAATATAGCTCTCATCCTGTTGGTAGGCCAGGTTTGTTTCTTTCAATTTATTGCCATAGATTAATAAGTGCTTTTAGAACTGTTCAGTTTGTTTAATCATTTTAATTGAAATTCTGTCAACTCCCAAATTTTGTTTTTTCATAATACCTTAAGTGTATCTTGTTAGTTTCCCTTAAGTACCCTTGGTTCTTGATCATATGTAGGATTGAATGCTGACCAACTATATCTGGCTATAAAGCTCTGTGTAGTCCTTCCCTCATCTTTTCATATCTCCTGGATATCAAAATTTTTGCACATAGAACCCTCTAATATTTCAGTTCAAGAATGAACTTTTTCCCCAGTTCTTTTAGCTTAATATTTACTAAGTATATACTTCCCTTTTGGTTTCCTAACTACAGATCTTTGCACATTATATTGCTTATTAAAGTGCTGTTCTTTGATTGCTCTAGTTGTCTTTTGAAATTTTATGTAAAGTTCTTTAACTTCCTCATGTTTTCTATTTCATTTGATGGCTTAATATTTAACAACTTCTTTTAAAGTTTCTCAGGATATATGGCTTATTATAAACTTCTTTTCTGATCTCTAATAATCATTGCTTTCTTTATGCATGATGTTCTCAATATCATCCAATAACTTGTCAGGGTTTCAGTCATTAGTTTTATATATCAAACCAATTCATGATATGATCTATAAATTGACTTGCACTATATTCAAGGTCATATATAGACTTCCATTAGCTTATTTTCACTTTCTTCCGCTTTAATAGGAGTTTGCATAGGACCAACATATGGTTACTTCCACAGTCAGGCCCTGGTCCTAATTTGGTTAATGTTGTTGAGTTTCTTCATTCTCTTTTTCATTATATGCTATCAATTTGATTCCTGTGTATTCCATATGCTGAGGTCCACATGGACATGTGTTTGTTATGCAAAATTATATTTTTTGTGAAGAAGTCATTGGTATTGTAAAGTTATATAATATGATCGTCACCTTCTTCTAATAACTTAAAGGTCATATTTTCTGATTATTGTTTCTAAGTCCTGCTTTTCCATCACCAATAATTATCAATGCATACCGGTTTCATATTTGATCAACTGCACACTGAAGAAATTGGTAGAATTCTTTAATTCTTTATCATTGATTTTAATGGTGGATATTTAAATTTGAATAATATTTGTACTACTTGGTTGCTATGAATCAAAATCAGCTATAAAGCAATTTTCTTATTTTGTGCTGTGTCACACCACAAAATTGAAGTTTCCAAAAATTTTGTTTCAAATATATCATTAAGTGTGATTCCACTTTGATGAGACTGATTTTCCCTATGTATGTAAGGTTTCTTCCATCTGAACGACTCATTTTCCAGAACTATATCAGACAATATGTCCCTGCTAATTATAAACCTGTCAGTTCATGGTCTTCTACCAGTGGTCAGCTTCTTCTTTCTTTCCAGTCTATTCTTAGCCTAGAAGCTCTGTCTACACCTACTCACTATAGGTGACCCTGCAGGCATTTGACATACTGATACCTCAGCTTCTAGTTTCAAAACAACACACAGTCTACCACAAACTTATAGAAGAGTGTCTGGAATAGGGCTGGGAAAATAATCCTCTGAAGTTGGAAAAAATGAATGCATAAAGGTACCACTAAGGTTGTAGCAAACACAAATCTTACTTAAATATGAATTAAAGTTTAATTTTCCTAGAGAAATTTTTACATATTATCATGGAAATACAGGCCAAATTCAATGTGCTCTATGAAGGAAGAGATACTATTGAGTCATTACGTTGACTCAATTTGTAGCGTTTTCCCATGGAAGTCTAGGTGAGAGCAACATTCAACAAGAGCAACAAGAGCAACAATGCTAAAATGACGTCGTCTGGGAATTGAGTTATGAGCAAGTAATTTAATGTAACATTTCTCTTTGTACTTCTACTCCTCTGTCAGTTTGTCTTACTGAGGAGGCTTGCTTGCTACTGTGGTCCTCGGAGCTATGCTGTGCACATTTCTAAGAGCCACAGAGTCACCTGTGGTGACTCAGCAGCCCACCAGGCTTTATTTGGAAGAAATGAGAGACTGGCTGACCCAGTAATGATTTAGAGTCTTGAGAAGTCTAAAGAGCAAGTCTACCCTGTCCTAGAGAATGACTATGAGTCGGAGTCCACTTGATGAGAGTGCTTTGTGTGTGTGTGTGTGTGTGTTAACATACAGCAGGCATTCTGGTGGCACAATGGAATAGATGTTGGATTGTTGATCGAAATGTTAGCAGTTAAAATCCATCAACTGATCCATTGGAGAAAGAGGAGCTAGTCTGCATCTATAAAGAATGGCAGCCTCAGACTCTAAGGAGCACTTCTCTTCTGTTCTATAGGGTCCCTATGAGAGAAAATTGTTTGGGCTTCAGAGAATTAACATGAGGCACACATCCAGCTGTTTAAGGAGTGTTCTGAACAAAGTAAATCATGATGTAGGAATTAGTATGTAACTAAGGTCTGAGGGTATTAAATGGATCATTTAAAGAAAGAAGAGAATTGTTACATTATACATAGTTTAGATCCACAAGAAAAATCTTGGTTGATGAAGTAGTAAGAACTAGATCATAGACACAAGAGTAACAAATGACAGTGTGAAATGTAAAAAATAAAAAAAATCTCCAAATGAAGATTTTAGAACATTTTCAGGGACTAAAGTCATTTTCTAAATCAGAGATTAAAAAAATTATTACCCTGAAAAGAAAAATTTTTATCATAATTATATATGGAAAATATTTGAGATAAAGACTTTTGTATCTGTAGAGATACATGTCGTATAATTTACAATTCCATTAAGAAGGAACATATTTACAATTCCATTAGAAGAAGGAACATATAAACAAAGGCAGGAAGAGAGTGACATTGCACCTGCCCCTGAAAACCTAAATGCACCACCATCAAATCAATTCCCTCTCATAGCATCCTATCAGACAGGTTGGAGCTACTCCCACCAGTGTCCTAGATTGTGAACTCTTATCAAGGCTGGAAAGCCTCATCTATCAGCTGTGGAGTGGGCTGGTTTCAAATTGCTCATCTTATGGTTACCAACACAGTGCTTAACAACTGTTCCAAAAGGGCTGCTTGAGGGTGACACTATGTATCTAAAATGAACTCCATGGAAGCTCACATCAATTACATATATTATCAAAAAATTATTATACTTAAAAAAGCCAAAATTATTTCAAGTCTTCAGAAATGTATACAGATAATATAAATGATTACAAAGAACTGTGCTTATATTTAATAACTATTTATACATGCATGTATATAATTTGCTTGGGAAAAATTTTGAACAGGTAGAAATGACACATAGAAAAACTAGTCATAGCTCGGTGTACTTCTCTGTTCTAATTAAGAATATGATTTTTAAGTTAAATATGTACAAGATATTTTGCAACTCAAACATAGTTAAAGAAAACATAAGCCATTTCTTAGGAAAAATGAGGAGATCCACTGGAAAAATATACAAGGATAAATGAAAAAATATTGCTGTAAAAAATAGAAATCTTTATTGAGCAAACCATAAGAATATGAAGATTTTCCCCCTAGATATATGTTCCATTCACATCTATGCAGTTCTGAAGTTGGTAATTTCATCTCTTTAACTCTTTTCCTGAAGATTCTTCAATTTGCATCATGTTAAAACATGCTTTGGTTTCCTCAGGTAGTTAAATTTTGTTCCTTTCCAATTCCGGGGGCATCTGGAATAAAAAGAACTTTAAAGAATCAAGAGCAAGGTTGTAGGATAGATGGGTAAAGTCCCTCAATGACATTCTAATAGAATAGCCTTTACTGCCCTCAAAAAATGAGCAGATCCATTGCCATGCTTGAAAATTGTTCTTATTACAAATTTCCTGGACCTTTTCCCCTTCCAGTACAGTCTTTAGTTAGTTGTATAGCAGCTCCCGCCTGATAAGCTACCATGATTATTCTGTGTTCTTTGAAAAACTAAAGCAGTATTATTCCCTGGAGGGGAAGAAAGTAACTTTCTGAGCTGGTCTCTGCCTTGATTTTGATTAGCTGTGCAGATCCCTTTTAAAGCTAATGCTCTAATTTTACCTTTTTGTTTGTTGTTTTGGTACTCTAATGAGGCTCAGACACGTGCATTTCTGAGAGAACTTGTTTTCAACTACTGAAGGATCATAGAGACGCATTTACATGTGACTTGGTGATCATAAATCCATCCTTGTATTAATTTGAACCTTAATATCACTACTCTTTGACTTGCACTCATGTTACAATGGATGGATTAAAGAGAACTTTTAGAATAAGTTCAAATCTCTTATTCAGGGACACTTAAAAAGAAAAATGTCTCATAAAATAAGTAGTACAATTTTGGGGTCTCCAATTTGCCCCTCGATAGGGTTTTCATTCTTAAAATATATAACATTTGATGTAAATGCTAAGTATATTGATACCTAAGATCATGCTGTTGATATTTCTTGTTTGTCTTTTTTAAAAAAACAAAGCTCAATAACAATGCTTTTGTTTTACTTTTTCTTGTGAGTTGAGTGAAAGTTTTAACAGAATAAATTAGTTTTTCATCCAAAAATTGAGACATATTTTGTTATCTTACTGATTACAAAACTTACAATTTAGCATCACTTACTAATCCATTCCCTCCCTGTTTCCTGTTTCCACTTTTCCAGCTCTCAAACTTTGTCCTTGGATAAATACTGCCTTTTTAACCTCTTACAGTTTATTATTCCAAGGATTTTTTTTTAACCTCACTATGTTAGTTTTATAGACCCACATAGAATTTTGACAAAAGTTGAGTCATGGATATGGGTTCATTTCTAGGTCTGGAGGGTAACTTTGGGTTCATCATGGCATTTACCTCACCAACTCATCCCATCCAGAGTTGTGTATGTATGTATGCATATGTATATGCCATTTTAATTTGCTTCAAATTTATATTATTTATTCCTCAATAGAATCAGAATTCCTTACTGTAGTTCTGGAACAATGATGAAGTAGGGCTATGCTGTGGTATTTTGGGATAGCAATGGGTTATTGTGGCAAGGGTAATTACCAAGGGGTGATATTTGGGTTCTCCCCAGCTAGGCAAATGTCTAGATTGTGTCAACTAAGTGATTCTTACATTTTCCATAGAAATATTTAAATGGTTGGGAGGTGACAGAAAATGAACAATGTTTTCTTTCTCATGTGAACTCTGCAATTGATATTATTTGAGGTGTAAGATAAATGAGATGTGAGAAAACTTTCCATTTTGTTCTGTAGCACTTAAGAATTTTCTGTTGGCTGAATAAAGAGTAGAGGACCTTTCAGTTAGGCTTTCTAATAGTTCAGCTCAGCTTCACTGGACAGGGTATGCAAAAAGATTTAGATTACTCAGTTAAAGTTGTAACTTCAGAAGTTTTCTTATTGATCCTTCAAGTTTATTTATAATTTTCTTGTTTTGAAAATATTGTAAAGTTCAAAAATAGTTATTATCATTTGTATTCCTGTGATCATTATTAAGAAAAGCACATTTTATTATATTTATTGTTAGGTTCAATGTTTTTTTTTTTAAATCTGGCCCTCTAATTGTTGTCCTGAGATGGCACATAAAATGTGTATGTGTGTTAATTCCCTGAAGGCAATTTGTCACTGTAAATAAGATTAATTTTATGACTTTTGATAGGTTATGCTGACTTTTCAATCATATGTTCTTCTAAAATACACTTTTACAAGACTAATAAGTATGTTGGAGAGTGTATTGGTTAGTTTACTTCAAAATGAACAGATATCAATAACACATTTATTAGTAGCCGCTTGTGAGTGACTTATTTTGTAATAGATAGACCTAATCATCTAAACCAAATGCTAAAGACAAGTGCGAACTTTCCTCTGCTGAGGCTTTCCTCTTTCTTCTGAAAGTGCTAGATGCCTTGTCGGTTGTCAGAGGCACTTGTTGGCTTAACTTGAATGCAACATTACGTTTGTCACCCTCAATTGGACCAAATGAAATATATGACTTATCAAATTTGTTTTGTATGGAAAATAATCAAAAATTCACAAGTAGCCAGTATACTGTAGTTGCCTCTTTCTCCTTGCCTTAGACATAGGTTAGAGGTTACTGTTAGGTTATTAGGCTCATGGCATCTTGGCAGGAGAGGGAGCAGTGAGCAGCATGTTCAGCAATAAAAGAGAAGAGTTGACGTAGACTCTTGCTCTGAATCCGGACTGAAGTTGCTTCCCTGGCTGCATGACCACGCAGAATGGCACACTGAGACCCACATACACTTTCACGGCTTTTCTGAACTAAGACTTTCTAGGTTAAGTCAGAAGTAATTCTATAAAAATATTAACATGAAACTATATATTATATATGCATATTTTCATGTTTATGTTTTATTTAATATTTCCTTAGACTATATTTTTCTTGATTATCTTCTAACAGTATAGATTTGTTTTATAACTGTTGCCCTTATCTGATTAGAAATGTGCATTCTAGGATTTTTCTTAACTTTCAATGGAGATGAATCAATACCAACTACTTCTTAACAACCCACCCAGCTTTCCACACAATCTTTCAAATATTGTAGCTGCACCCCAATTTGACTCAAAGGACTTTATATTATTCCCTTTAACAATTCTTGGCAACTCGCAAAATTCAAATGTTTGTGAACATATGTACCCAAATGCATTAGGACAGTTGTAGATGGATTACTGAAATTTCTTAAAATCAGGCAAAATAATAGAATGCCAAAATATTACTCAAAGTGAATTTTCTAAAGTATTGGCATGCTCATTAATTTCTTTTTCTTTTTAAAAAATCACTTTATTGGGGGTTCATACAATTCTTTTCACAATCCACAAGAGTCGTACATCCATTGTATCAAGCACATTTGTATATTTGTTGCTATCATCATTCACAAAACATTCATTTTCTACTTCAGTCCTTGGCATCAACTCCTCATTTTCCCCTTAATCACTAACCCCTCCTTCATGAACCCTTGATAATTTTTAGATTATTATTATTTTGTCTTATATTATACTGTACAATGTCTTCCTTCACCTACTGTTCTGTTGTCCATATCCCAAGAGGGGGTCCTTTGTAGATTCTTGTAATCAGTTACCCATTTCCACTTTTCCTCCACCCTCCCAGTATTTCCACTCTCACCACTGGTCCTGAAGGGATCATCTGCTCTGTATTCTCTGTGTTTCCAGTTATTATCTATACCAGTGAATATCCTCTAGTTTGGCCAGATTTGTAAGGTAGACTGGGGATCATGATAGTGGGAGAAGAAGCATTTAAGAACTAGAGGAAAGTTGTATGTTTCAGTGTTGCGACACTGCACCTTGACTGGCTCATCTCCCACGACACCTCTGTAAGGGGATGTACAGTTGCCTACAGATGGGGTTTGGGTCCCCATCCTCTCTTTCACAATGGTATGATTTTTTTTATTTGCTGCCTGATACCTGATCTCATAGACACCTTATGATCACACAGACTGATGTGCTTCTTCCATGTGGGTTTTGTGGCTTCTCAGCTAGATGACCACTTGTTTACCTTCAAGCCTTTCATTGTTTTTTATTACATTTTCTAGATTTGACTCAGCTGTGACCCATAGTAGCCCCGTGCACAGCAGAAGGAGGCTCGGCTCTCTCCTGCACCATCTTCACAACTGTCCAATAAGTGAGCACAGTGTTGTAATCACTGTGCCTTTATCAAGCATGATGTCTCCTTAACTTGGGATATCCAAAAATTCATCAGTAAAGTTGATCAAATATTTGGAAACAATCCTTAATAAAGAGCATGTAAAATAAGAAGAACTTGATGTCATGTACCAAAAGGGAAATGCAAGGCAAGGGAAAGTGCTGAAGAGTTAACGTAGCAGAACTGAAATGGAAATTCTTAAAAAAAAAACCAACTTGCAAATTTGGCCTTTGAATGATGCATGGGAACTTGAATTTCAGGAGTATCCTCACCATTTTCTAACTGATAAAGGTGAGTCATTGCTCCCACACTATTTGTATAACCAAAATGGTTTGTATTGAATAGACACTTCCTTTCTGGAAATCTGAATTTTCTGTACGTAATGACTGGAAGGTACCTTGGTGACTAGTCCCAAATGGAAGCCTTGGGAGTTGAGTCAAAGGAATTACCCTTAAAGATAATTTTCATTGGTATTATCACATACTATGTCGAATTAACTAAGCATATTCCAGGTAGCTTCACTAGGAACATCTCTTCTAAAGGTTGATATATTCCTTCCTCCTCAATTTGTAGAATTACAAAGGGAAGTTTATGACCGGTTTCTCTTTGCTGATCTTACTTTGTTTTGTAGTAAATTATAGCATTTAGTATGTGGGAGCCCTCCAAGTAAATCACTAAATATGGGAGAGGTCTAAGGTGATTAATATACATATATATGTAATTATTTTCCAACATCCATGCACTTTAGGGATGAAAAGAGAAAGTGTTTCAGTAAAACAGTTGAGAAAATATTTTTTTGTAACCATACAGGACTATGCAGCAAAATTTGAAATGAAATGAAATGATGTCTTCACAATAATAAGTGAAGAACTTAAAGAAGCCCGATACTGGTAGCAGAGGCCAAAATTCAGGATGCTTTTGGGTCAGCTTCTCACCGATATGTAAGGTTCACTCCTACCAGGAGTTGCTCCTTCTGAGAAAGAGGGTCACTTAGAATTCTCTGTTCTTTATCTAGTCATTTGGGTAACAGATACAGAGCAAACCATCTGGTCCAAATGTACCAGACTCTTAGGACTTTAATGTAAAAAAGGTAGCAGAATTAGGAATAATTGATCCTTTTAATCATGTTTTACTGATGGGATCTTTGTTCAGGACAGCAAATATTCATAGATTTCAGTAAGGGTATAGACATCATAATAAGAATACAGACTTAAACGCTCCATTTACCAAAGCATTAGAAGGGGAAATGAATGGACTTGAAGTAAGGAAGAAAGCTGGTGACTCTGTGTATTTGAGTTGGTTCCGATTCATGGCTGCCTTATGTACACCAGAATGAAACACTTCCTGGTGTATACCATCCTCACACGTTGAACATATTGTTACAGGCACTGTGTCAATCTATCTTGTTGAAAACTTTCCAATTTTCCCTCAGGCTCTTTTCCACCATGCATATTTGAAATAGCAAAGGCATCACTTCAAGCTTTGCAGACTTGCAAGCCAACACAGTAGGGCAGACTGACAGACAAATGAGGGCATTGATTTCAGGAGACTAACAAAATGCATCATTATGGTTCAATTTATAAGCAAAATTGAAGTAGGTGAATTAAAATGGAAAGTGTTGTTTTTCAGTCACAAGGTTACACTTGCAATATTCTTTCTCTCACAAACCATACAGGTTCGCATTTCTCTATGTCCTTGTCTGTAAGAGAGTCAAGAAAGTCTTATTTAGGTAAACAGAGGCTTTCTTCAGCTCACCTACTTTGGATTTGTACAACTACATATGCAGACTTTAAACATTGTTTTCTCTAAAGAAGCAGAATTAGTTATAGTTAAATGTGTATGCATAAAAAAGAGATTTATATCAAGAAATAGTCCATACACTTTAGTAGCTGTTGTCCTGTGGGAACTGAGGCAGAGATACTGACGCTTGTGGGATATAGGTGAATTAATCCAAATTCAGCGGTTGTCTGATGACTTCTAGGATTGGCAGACAATATGGCAAGAAGAGAGTGAATAATATGCAGAATACAAGCCTAACAGAAGTAACAAGCTTTCTCATATTGGTTTTGTTTTAGGTGCCTAGTAATGAGTTCTGCGTAAGAGTAAAACTATGTCCAAGGAATGAAACACTGCACAGTCCTGTGCCATTGTCACTATTGTTTCAACAATTGAGTCCACTATGGAAGCCACTGTATAATTCCATCTGGTTGGGGGGCATCTTTTTCAATGCACCTCTGCTTTCAATGCACCCAGTTTGATATCCTTCTCCAGGGACACGTTCAAAATACGTAAGACAAAGTCTTACTCTCCTTGCTTTCAAGGAGCACTCTGACCGTACTTCTCCAAGGATAAATTTGTTTTCATTTTTGGTAATCCATGGGACTTTCAATATTCTTTGCCAGCACTTCAATTCAAATCAGGTGATTCTTCTTCAGTCTTTCTTATTCAATGTGCAATTTTCATGTGCATACAAGACAATTGAAAATATCATGCTTGGGTTGAGTTCCGGTGGTGTAGTGGTTGTGCACGGGACTGGGGCCCACTGGGATGGAGGTTCAATTCCAGCTCCACAGGAGCAAAGGTTGAGCCTCCTACTCCCACCACCTGAGGGCAGTGATGCCCAAAAAACAAATAAAAATGAAAAAAAAAAAGAAAATATCATGCTTAGCCCTTAAAGTAACTTGTCTGATTTGCAACACATTAAAGAAGTCTTGTCAGCAGAATCACCCAATTCAATGGGTTCTTTGATCTCTTGACTGCTGCATCCATGAGCATTAATTGTGGAGCCAAGCAAGACAAAACCCTTGACAAATTTGATATTGCCTCCACTTGTCATGATGATATTTATTGGTACTGTTGTGAGGATTTTCATCTTCTTTATGTTGTGCTACAATCTCTATTAAAGTCTGATCTTGATCTTCATTAGAAAATGCTGCATGCTCTCCTAACTTTCAGCAGCATGGCTTTGTCATTTGAATATGGCAGGTTGTTTACAAGTCTCTCTCCTATCTAGATGCCACATTCTTCTTTATAGAATGCAGAATTACTTGCTCAGTCTACAGACTAAAGAAGGACAGTGAGAGGAAAGAACACTGCTAGAAACTGTACCTGATTTTAAACAGTGAAATATTCTCCTGTTTTATTTGCACAACTGCTTCTTGATCCATGTAGATATTTTGAAGAAGCACAATGATGTTCTTTTGAAGGTTATCCCTAATTTGTTGTGATTCACACAGCCAAATGGCTTTGATAGTTATTAAAACAAAAGTATACATCTTTTTGCTACGTTCTGCTTTCAGTAGAGATCCATCTGACATAAGGGAAGCTACCCCTTGTTCAATACCCTCTCTGAATCTGGCCTGAACCTTTGCAATCATATTGTTCTTTACTTTGATCATTCGGTTGGGTCACTTGTCTTTGGAATGGAGACAATTCGGGATCTGTTCTAATCAGTTAGCCAGCTTGCTGTCTTCCAAGTTACCTGGCATAGATGAGTAACTGCTTCTAGTGCTTCATAAGCTTGTTAAAACATTTCAATTTGCATTCCATAGATTCTTGAAGACTTGTTTTTCTCTATCCCTTTGAATGAAGTTTTAATTTATTTCTCCATTACATTTGTTCTTGCTCATTTGTTACTTCTGGGAACAATGGAATGTCAGCTAATTTTTGTTGTTGTTATTACAGAATATTCTTTGTATTCTTCCTATGTTATTTGCATACTTTCTATTTCATTTGATATTTTTCCTATATAATATTTCAATATTGAAACACAAGACTTCTTTTTTCCCCTCAGCCCTTTCAGTTTAGGATATGCTAAGCATGTTCTTAATTTTTTTTATTTTCTAAGTATAGATTTTTGCACATTTCATTACAATATTTTACTTTGGTTTTACAGTTTTCCTTTCATATTTTCTATGTAGCTCATCAACTTCATCATTTTTTCCATTTGCCTTAGTTACTCTATGATTAGGAGCCAATTTCAAGTTCTCTTTTGATATCCACTTTCTTTCTTCTTTCTTTTCTTTTAAATAATCTTTTATTTTTTTCATGTATAATGTTCTTGACACCATCCCACAGATATCAGATCTTCTAAGTTTTCACCGCCATATTTTTTTTCTTGAGATATTCTCAAAATTTACCAGGATAAACTCAAAGATATATCTTGTCATTAGTAGACTACTTTTCATTATTTTCAACATAACATTATATAAGAGAAATGAATGGTATATACCACAGTATCTCACTGGCACTAACTTTTAATATTGAACTCCTCTATTGTTTCTTCTCACAGATGTAATCAATTTAATTTCTGTGTTTTCCATTTTGAGAAGTCAAAATGAATAACCTTTTGTTGCCAAAAAAGGTAGTTAGTATGAATAAGTCATTGATCTTGCAAAATTCTGTCATGTGATATTTGACTTCATATGCAACATTGAGAGCATATTTTTCAGCTATTGATTCCTTCTCTTTGTTTCCAGGTTTTGCTTTCCAATAGTTGTCAATACATTTTTATTGCATGTTTTTTATCAAGTTCAGAGTGAAAGAGCTCATAAGATCCTTTGATTTCTTCATTGTTAGCTTTCCTAGGTGAGGCAGGCTTTTCATTAATAGTTGTATTGATTGGACTTTCTTGAATACAGACAGCAGAGGGAGACATGTCCTTCCCCCAACCCTGACAAGACAGTTAATTATGGAGATTAGTCGTTGCTGTTGCTGTTGTTGGTGCCATTGAGTCGGTTCCCACACAGAGTGGCCTGACACACAAGAGCATGCAGCACTGCAGTCCATCTCCTTGAGGATCCTCCATAGATCAAACCCACTTGTAAAGATTTTAGTTCTCTTTCTTGACACTTGAGTTGTAATCCATATGAAAGACTGCACTCCTTGATCTTCATCAGGAAGGGCTTCAAGTTCTCTTCACTTTCTTTGAGTAAAGCTGTGTCAAAAAATAGTTCATATTGGTAATGAGCCTTGTCATGTCCTTTTAAACAAGAAATGCAATGATATTCCTCTGGATTGTGTCTATCTGGTATAGTAAATCATATGATTTTCTTATATGGAATGCTCAATACCAATCCATTTCAGCTGACTTATCAATCTTTATGTCTTCTAGTTCATTTTTGAGGACTTCCAATTTTCCTTCATTAATAGTTCATACATGCCAAATGCTAGTATTAGTAGATTTTTTTCAATGGTTTCTTTTCACAATAAGTTGTGCCCTCTGAGCTGATGAAGATCCAGCTGGCTTCACTCCCACTCGTGATCCTTGGATTGAGTCCTGTTTGAGACAACAGCTCCTCCTCAATCACATTTTCCGTGGCTTTTAACATGAAGGCATCCTCTGGCATGATTTCTGACAATACCCTGTATTTATTCATTAGGCCTTCGCTTTTAGGCAGTGTTTCCTATTATGCATAATGTTTTTGGTGACTATTTCCTCAGAAATGGATAGCATATCTGTTCTTTTTTTTTATTGTGACCCTGTCTGAAACTAGTCCAAGCTCCAAGAGCACTGAGGGCAGCTTCAATGTTTCTTTTCCTCCTTTTATGACTACCCAGACCAGTGTTTTGATCCGAGGCGAAAGGGAACTATAGGGTAAACATATCTATTCTTTGGAATGTGCTCTCTTAGTCTAAAAGCTTTGTTGAAACCTGTTTATCTTGGGGACCCTGCAGGCATTTGAAATACCAGTGACTTGAATTCCACCATCACAGAAACCACTAGTAGTCTATCAGTTTGTTATACTGTGGTAGCTTATGATGTTCTAATTACGTGATTATGATTTCAAATACCAGTACAACTCTTAATTAAAAGAAGCAAGTGCAAAATCTCTAATACTTGAAACTTGAAATGTAATTCTATGAAAATTAGATTCCATCAAAAATGAACTAGAAAGCATAGAGATTGCTATCCTAGGCATTTTTAAGCTGAACTGCACCAATAGTTGCCATTTTGAATAATAAAATCATACATTTAATATGTCAGAATGACACATCAAGAGAAATCAAAGGAGCATTGCAAGACAAATCTTGAAATGCAGTGCTATATGTGATAGGATTTTATCTATCAGCATTTAAGGAAATTTAATTATATAAATATAATTTAAATTTATGTGTCAGCTAGGAAACGTAATGAAAAATATAGAATTCTATTAAACTATTCAGAAATTGATAACATATGCATTGAGATGCACTTATAATTTTTGTGATTGAAATACATTATTTATAACAAGGGGGAAAGAAGAGTATGGAAATGCCATGAAATTTTATAGGATCAGTGACTTATTCCAAAAAAATACACTTTTCCAATAACACACATCAAGACTGTACACATGGACTTCTCCAGATAAAATCCATAAAAACCAAATTGATTATATTTGTGATAAGAGACAGTGGAAAAGCTCAATATTTTAGCAGATAAAACAAGGCCTGAATATGGAGTAAAATGTCAATTGCTCATATATAATTTCATGCTATTGCTGAAGTGCATTAATTTAATTATATCAAAATACTACTTCAAGTCTACTCACCTACAGTCTTTGAACATTTCAAGTACAAATTTGCTTTATTGAGCACTCTTGACTAAAGACCTGATGAGCTGTGGAAAAACTTGAAGAATATCATTCATGATGAAAGCAAAAGGTAATTTTAAAGAATGGGAAGAAAGAAAGAAAATGGATATTAGCAAGAATCTGAATATTCTTCTTAATTGTAGATAGTTAAAGCAAGTAGAAGAAATTCTGAAGTGAAAGAATAGAAAATTACAAAGGCAAGTTCATGAAGACAAAGTAAATTTTGTGGAGTCCACAAAGCCCTAGATTTAGAAAGCAAAAAGGAAGAACCTGCTCAGTATTCCTTACAATGAAAAAGCACTCGAGAAATAGTCAGTCCTCAAGTTGCAATCTGGAGAGATTCTATGGTCAAACCCGGAATGACACAGGAAACGTTCAGAGAAGACAGTAAGAATATGTAGGGTCACTGTCTCAGGAAGAATCAGTCTACACCCCACAGTTTCAGGAGGCAGCCTATGCCAAGAACACATGGCGATGAAGCCTCACTGAAAGCATTAGCCAAACGCATGGCTCTGGAATTGACAGAATACTGACTGAACTGTTTCAGTAATCTGATGAAGCACTGGAAGCACCTATCCATCTCTCGCAGGAAATTTAGAAGATAGAAGGACAAATAACTAGAAAAGATCCATATTTGTACCTAGTCCAAAGAAAGGTGACTTAACAGAATGATTAGGTAAAGAACAATATCATTGCTATTACATGCAAGTAAATTTTGCTTTTTTTTTTTTTTTTGGCAAGTAAATTTTTGCAGAAGATCATCCAACAGCGATTTAGCCTTACATGAAAAGGGAACTGCCAGAGGTTCAGGCTCTGTATTAGTCTGGATTGACTCGAAAAGCAAATAGAGTGACACTCATATATGTAACAGAAAGATCCACATATCAAGAAGTAGTTATATATCAGGAAAGCATCCCAACCCAGTGCAACTCAAGACCGTACATCTGATACTAGTTCATCAGTTCCTCTTCAGACACATGCAGTGATGCAGACTGCAGGGAGATTCCTGCCGGTGGGTGCAGGGTTATGTGGATCCAACAGTGGTGGCAGCATCACAGGGTTCAAGCAGGTCTCAGCTTAGGTCTTTGGCTGAAAGTTGAAGGGGGGAGAGAGATGGAGAGAGAGAGAGAGAGAGAGACTGCGATTCAGAGAGCCAATTATTTCTGTCTCATTCTCAAAGGATGTCAGCATTTGCTACCTTTTCGACAGGCGAAACTCAACCCATATCTTCTTAACAATTCCATATTGGAACAAAAATCCTAACTAAGCCAGATTCAGAAGAAGAGATAGAACAAGATATATCATTGCTGATGTCAGATGGATCTTAGCTGAAAACATAGAATACTAAAAGACACGTACTTTTATTTAACTATGCAGTGACATTTGATTGTGTGTATCATACCAAACTAAATAGAGCATTGAGAAGAACGGGAATTCAAGAATGCTTCCTGTGCTCTTGTGGAATTTACATGGATCAAGAGGCAGCTGTGTACACAGATCAAGGTTTTAATATCCAGTAAGTATGCAACGGGGTTGTGTCATCTTATCATATTCATTCAATCTGTATGCAAAGGAAGGAATCAGAGAAATTTCATTATATAAGAAAATGTGGCATCAGGATTGGAGAACATTTTATTAAAAATCTGTCATGCACAAATGGCAAAACTTTGCTTGCTGAAAGTGAGGAGGATTTGAACTACTTTATGTTGCAGATATTAAGAATTTCATCCTTTATTATGTATTTAAGCTAAATATGAAGGAGACAAAATTCCTCCTAGCAAGACCAAGAGGTAACAAGATGATAACTGGGAAGAAGATGGAAGTTGTCAAGGATTTGGCCTTGCTTTAATCCACAATCGATGCTTATGAAAGCAGCAGTCAAGAGATACAAAGATGCATTTTGTTAGGTAAATCTGCTTCATAAAACTTGTTTAGAATATTGAGAAGCAGATCAATTACTTTGAAGAATAAGGTGCACCTGACCCAAGCTACAGTATTTTCAATTGCCTCATATGCATGTGAAACCGGGACATTGACTAAAGAATCTTGCAGAACATTTTATGTATTTGAATCATGATGCTGTAGCAGAATATGTACATATATTTATATGTCAAATTATTAAGGTGGCAGATGGACTTTGGCCCTCTACTTAAATCTTCCCTAAACACAAAAACACTTTTTTTTGGAAACCTGGTACAGTGTGATACTAATTTTGTTAGTCTGGGTAGACTAGAGACGCAAATTATTTGAGATTCATATATGAGTAGGAGAGAAGTTTATATCAAAAAGTAATTATATATTAAAAAATGTCCCAGCCCATTCCAGATCCAAAAGTCCAATATTAGCCCACATGTCTGGCAGCAGTCTATAAATTCCTCTTCATACTCATGCAACATGCAATGAATGCAAGAAGATCATAGGCCAGTAAATAGAAAGTCTTTTGGATCTAGTGGTGGTGAAAACACCTCTGTACTGGTGTGGGTCTCCACATGGATCCTCTAGCTTCAGGGCTCTGCCTGTTATCAGCATAGCCTGATGTGGCTTGCCAGAAGGCAGCTAAAACAGAGACAATGTGTGTCCCGTCTCCAGGGATAAAGGTAGGAGAAGGCCATGTTCTCACAGAAGCATGATTGCCTATGACATTATTGACAAGCTAGACTCCATCCCTTCGCTCAAGTTGACGGGAGATTACGTGACTGCTATAGAAAAATATAACCGCTAATTAGTCCACAGGACAGTACAGAGGGCTCAGTTCAACTCATTTTCCTTAAATAGCTTATATACTGGAAGTCCTTCAACTCACACATGGACTGCTGGGTCAAAGGTCAAGGAAGAAAACAGCTGAGTATTCCCTCAAACATGGTAGGCAGAGTCTGACCACCAGCAGCAAGCAGCAGGGTAGGTCAGCACCTGTCTATAGCGCCAGACCTCAGCAAAACAAGCTCCAATGGGATATTGAACTCAAGCAAGACAAGGTGGCAGGATCCATTGGCCACAAGAGCTCAAGCAAGCATATGCCAGCAGAATGGTGAAGCAGGTCTTGAAGGAGCTTCAAGCTCTAGTGACTCAATCCACATGTTGGCTTGGCCCACAGATAGTGTAATGCTGAGCTTGAGACAACGAGCTAGTAAGAGAAGCATCATGGTGAGAAGATCACCAGAGAGCAAGAGAGATGGGGTGGGCCTTGCAGAGGCATTTATCTCTTTGTCCTACATTCAAATTGTAAGCTGATTAAACCCACATGTTCCTATGGACCAGCCTGGCACAGTAAACTTATCACAATCACCTTCCCAACAGGCTGACTGAAGACAAAATGGTACATAAATAAATGGATGAAGAAAGCTGATGGTGCCTGGCTATTAAAAATATAGTACCTGGGGTCTTAAAGACTTGAAGTTATACAAATGGCCATTTAGCAGTGAAGTAACAAAACCCACATGGAAGAAACACTTCAGCCTCTGTGACCACAAGGTGTTGATGGGATTAGACATCAGAAGATCACAAACAAACAACTATATCAATGTGAAGGAGAGGGATCAGAGTGGACACTCAATGCCCATCTGTGGGCAATTGGACATCACCTCACAGAATGGTCACATGGAAGGGAACATCCAGACAGGGTGCAGTTTAACACTGACAACACACACAGCATTCCTCAGGTTATTTCATGTTTGCTCCCCGCCCCCCAAGTTCTACCTCACAAACCCTGCTAGAATATGTGCATTTGTACAGAGAAGAACCTTTGACACACTGAATCCAGGACAGATAAAACCCTCAGAAACAGTAATGGGAATAGTGACATCATGAGGATACGAGGAGGAGGGGGATGGGGAGAAAGGGGAAACCCAGAGCAATGATGGATATTACCCTCCTCCCCACCCCCCAAGGGGTCTGAACCACAGACATGTGGGTGAAAGGATACAGAAGTAAATGTAAGATATGTTTGTATGTATGTATACACACACACACAATTTATCAAGGGTTCAACCAGGGCAAGAGTTGGGGGAGGGAGGAAAAACGAGGAGCTTAAGATAAGTATTTGAGGGCTGAGCTCCGGTCCTATAGTGGTTGTATGCGGGACTGCAGCCCACAAGGGTTGATGGTTCAAATCCAGCAGCAGTTCTCCAGGAGCAAGGCTTGGCCTCCTACTCCCACCAGGGCAATGATACCACACACACACACACACACACACACACAAAAGATAAGGATTTGAGTACAAAGATAATCCTTTGAAAATGACGATGGCAACATGTATATAAGTTTGTTTGATGTAACTGATTTATGGGTTGTTATAATATCTGTAAGAGTCCCCAATAAAATGATTTAAATTGAAAAGAAAGTACCATGTTCTGCTAAATTGATAAACAAATCTATATTGAAAGAAGTTTGTCCAGAATGCTCCTTAGAAGTAAAAAATAACAAGACTTCCCTTACATACTTTGGTCAAGAGAGACATGTCCTTGGATTGGGAAATCATGTTTGGTAAATTTTAGAGAGCCAAAAAGAGGAAGGTCTTTAAGGAGATAGTTTGAGCCCATGGTTGCAGTAATGGGCAAAACTTAGGATAAATTCTGAGGATAGGGCAGACTCAGCCACATTTGGCTCTTCTGTGTATAGCTTCATTATGCCGCCAATTTGATGGCACCTAATAATAAATTATAGAAACATGTTTACCACCTCTGTGTGACAAACTTACAGACAAGTGTTGGAAATCTCTCCTGTAGTGTTCTTAAAAAGGAGACTGCCAGGCACTGATACATCTTTCTACAAATTGCTTGAAGGCTGTGTCCTAATCGGGGGAGTGCAAGCCATCATAAGTGCCAGTTGCTTAGAGATTGGACTAGGTTATTTTATATATTATCATGAATTTGATCACTTCATGTTAAAGTTCTACCATGGAGATTACTGTGAAATTTGAAAGAACTGTGGTAAGCTAAATTAACCCAAAGCTAACTATCACAGTCAAGCATATTGAGCTGACAGAATAAACAAATCTGCCTGGATGAAGTACACCTATACATTTTCTAAAAGTTATGTTGGTGAGACTTTTGAAGGATCAGAGAAAAGTAAGAAGATCCTTAAAGAGATGCATTGACAAGATGGTGGCTGCAGCACTGGAATCAAAACAACAATTGCAAACATCGAACCCTCCAGGCAATGGTTCATTCTTTTGTATGAAAGGTCACTATGAGTCAGACCACACACCATTGTCTACAGTGTAAACCCTAATTCCATTATGTGTCTTCATATTAGCAGAGTCCATTTTGAGTTATTTCTGATCAGGTAACCAGAAATATGGCTAGGTTTTGGTAAGGCTGGGACAAATTTAAAGAGATACAGTTTACCCTAAGATTTGCATGGAAAACTAAGGATTTTGCCTGGATGTGCCTTTGATCATTTACCGAAAATAGCTACAAGTTGCATAGTTTAAATTACTGATTGGGGGATGGTGACTATTATTTAAAGTCACATGATCATAAACATTAATGACACCCTGAACACAAAGTAGCAGGGTTGTCTGAGTTTCAGAATCAATCTTACAAGAATTTTAAACTGACGTTTCTTAATATATTCTAATCATGGTCTGACTGTGCTTCTGCAGTCTGCCCTGTGACAGTGACAGACTGATCTGACAACAATGATCTCTTAATAATTTCTCTTGTTTTCTATCTTACGTAGTAGCTGCATGATGAGGAGTCAGTGGATACTAACTGCCCTTTGTATTGTGTGCCTGCTGATGGTTCCCTCAACGAGAATTATTGTGTTGACTTTGTCTGTATCTTGTTTAAAGATTAATAAAAGATTCTCTATGGCATATGTTTGAATCTGGTGTATTTTTCCCATAGCTCAGTTGGCACAATTCGTTAGATAATTGTCTATGTGTTTAAAGTCCTCCCCAGCGCCCAGAAGAGCAGGCTGATATTCTATGGTGACCTTCCACATGTTACCCCCTTAGTCAAGTTGGTATCATAAGAAAGTTTTTCTAGTCACCTGGGGAATAAAAGGATATTGAGGCCAGCTCATAGGAGCTAAATAAAGAGCATTTTATTTAAGGAAAGTAATTCCTGACCCCAAAAGCATCTTCACATATACTGTGTCCTGGCACGTGAAATCCACAACTAAACTAAGAACTTCCAATTTCAGATGAAATTAACTGTATTTAAATTAACTGATAAGATGTATTGGAAAAGGTAAATAGATTCCTGAACCATGGTGAAGACACAGAAAGTAAAGGAATAAGCATGACATCTGCCACTGTAAATTTTGTTGTTCTGCAAAAACGCTAACACATTCTTCAGAAGATTCTAAGCAGATACACATTTTTGTTTTATATGTATCCAAAATAGTTTATTTGAGATTGTGCAAGCAAGCCCAAACTGGGACACTTGACTTGCCTAAAATGATTGCCCCAGATGTAAATTATACTCCTTTTTGAATCAAACTGAATTTTGACATAAAATCTCAGATGTTGCTACTCCAAAAAGACATTGAATTTCTTGCAAAAATTTAACTACTTGCAACCCAATCAGACCAAGGATCAAGACTTTAGCTTGTGTGAATAATTTCTTGTTTTTTAATTTGTTTTTTGGTTTTTGTTTGTTTGTTTTTGGACATCACTGTCCTCTGGTGATCGTGGGAGCTACCCAGCACTTCCCCTGAGAGCCACCACTGGATATGAACCTCCAAGTCTGTGAGCTGCAGTCCCGCACTCAACCACTTACGCCACTGGGGCTCAGTCCTAACTTCTTGTTTAAAGATGCTTGTCAAGAGTATTTGAAAGGTTTAATTCAGGAAGAATTCTTTGGTCAATATGTCCCAGGAGGCTAGGAGATAGAAATAATAATGCTAGGAAAAATTGTAATGTAACGGTTTTATTGTTACTTTTTGTCAGGCACTCCCCCTTGACTAAGTATGTAGTTTTTTTTTATGTTTTCCATCACAGAATAAAAACAACTCTAGAGTGTTCTTATAATTTAGAACACTATGCTACCCAGTGCTAATTTTCCTCCCTCTTCATAAATCTCTCTATTTTAAAAGAAAGCTATTTCCTATCCCTTTTAACAGTGTAAAGCTGGAATTTCAGCACAACAAAATAATTAAAATAATAGAATTCTTAGAGAAAAGCATACAATCTATAAAGACAAATGCTAAAAATGAAAAAAATTCTGGCAACTTAAGAGACCTAAAATATAATGACATTTTAAGTCAATAATGCTAATATACACTGGCAATTATTTATGACCCTAATGCTTGGCAATTTTTTAAACTTTTCTCAATTCTGACTATAGGGTATGGAGAAAAATGAAGTCATTTTATTTATGTCAAGAGCAGATATCTTCACAAAATGTGTTTGACAGTGAAATAAATCATAAGAAAACAAAGCAGAAATGTAACTCATACATAGTCCCATACTAGCGATGAAAAGGAGCCTTGGTTGGTACAGTTGTTTAAAGCTCAACTGCTCATGAAAAGGCTAGGCTTGCTGAATCCACTAGGCCCTCTGCAGGAGAAAGATATGGCCGTACACTTCTGTAAAGATTACAGCTTAAGACCCTTGTGGGGTCAGTTCTCCTCAGTTCTATTCATAGTCTATTTATAGTCTATTTATAGGGGTTGAAATAGTTATTTTGGAAGAAACATCATGAGACATTCAAAAATTAAGAAAAGCCCAAAATAATTTAAAACAAATCCACTGTCATTGAGTTGATTGAGACTCAAAACAATTATTGAGGACAGAGTAGAACTGTCAATAGGATTTTCGAGGCTGAACTCTTCAGAGAATAAGACACCCTCCTATATTTCCTGTGCAGTGGCTGGTGGATTAGAGTCACAGACTTTTCTGTCATCAGTCCATTGCTGAAGCCACTGTCCCACCAGGGTTCCTTAGAGGAGCATAAAGAAGTGAGTGTCTGAATTCCAGCTGTAGCATTGCCTTTATAATGTCTATTTTATTGACAGACCCGCATCTGTTTGATTATTTAGACTACAGCTGAAGTAGTTCTGAACATGGCATGATATTGAGTACACCTTGAACCAATAAACATAAATACAGTGGTTCAAATCCACCAGCCATTTAAGAAATGAAAGAGGAGGTTAAAGCTCCTGTAAATAGTTATAGTTCTCAGAAAACAAATCTAGGATCATTAGAAGTTGAAATCAATGCAATAACAGGAGGTTTTTGGTATACAGATATCAATTTACAACATTTCCATCTGATAGATGGATAACATAAAATATTTAACATAAAATAACATAAAATATTTAAAATATACTCTGTACATACAAATGACAATATATTCTAATATACACATAGAAATCTGTGTGTGAAAGCTGGACATTGAATAAAGAAGACCAGAGAAGACCTCAAGCATTTTAGCTGTGAAGAGAGAGAATATTAAAAGTACTCAGGACTGCTAAAAGGACAAAGTGATCTGTCTTGAAAGAATTATCGCCAGAGTGCTCCCCAGAGGAAAGTATGGCGAAACTTCATTTTGCATACTTTGAACATGTTGTCAGGAGAGGCCAGCCTCTGGAAGAGAACATCATGCTCAATAAAATTGAGGAGCAGAGGAAAAGAGGAAGGCCGTCAAGAAGATGGAATGATGCCTTGACTACAAAATGGCTCAGACATAAGAGCAATTTTAAGGATGGCCCAGGGGTGCACATAATTTAGTTCTATTGTTATGGGTTGTAACCATGTCAATGGCAGCAGACAATAACATATATATCAACACTATGGTTGTTAAGAATGAATCCAGTTGTAAACTATCCCTGCCTCCAATCCCTCTAGCATATATTTGTTTATCCTTCTATAAAAAGCAGATTGTATTTACCATCTATAGCTGCAAAACACCTCCTATCCCAGTGACCCTATCTAGTGAAACCCATAAAGAAAAGAGCTGGCCTTAGTCATTACATTGTCTTCAATAGAAGGTAACAGAAATGACACTGCTTAAGGTGTGAGAATAGATCAGAAGAATCCTTGCAGCCTTCGGAAGGAGCCTTGGCTTCTTGAATTATTTGCTGTCTAGACAATTGCTTTCATAAGGTCTCCTCTCAAAACTGATTCCACGAGAAACCCAGAATCCATACAAAGATCGCTTTACCCAGGTAAGGTCAAACATTCACTCAGCCCAGCCTATTTTTAAAGTTATATGGGTGAAAAGTTACTCAAATGATTCCACCTGCCAGGGTTCCACTGTTTGAAGCTCTATGGCTAAGGCTACCAAATTCAAAGTTAAACCATTGTCATTGTGTACTGAGTCTCTGACTTACAGAATCCATGAATAAAAATAAAGTGGCTGCCATTGTACATGTTAGACTTAGAGTAGTTTATTTCATAGGGGAAAACAAATAAATAAAATATATATAGGTAAAATTTTACATTTTTGAATAGAAACAGCTGGAACATGAGGTTATGTACCTTTTCTCTAAATTTCCTGGGCCTTTTGTTTAGTTTCCTTATTCAAAAATTCTATTATTTGATACAAGTTTTTACTCACATTTTAGACTCACTGAATGATTAATTAATGTTTATAACACTTTGTAATGGTGGAAGCAGGGTTCCCATCTCCAAAGACATGATTTCTGGTATTAGTTTTTATGTGGGGAAAGAGTTCCTGCACAATATATGAGGAGACTTCAAAAAAGTTCTTGGAAATGAAATTAAAATATAAATGCAATTTCCCCATCACCTTTTGAAGCTCCTTTGTACTATGCCATTAGATTCAGGAAATAATAGCAAAAGCACCAATGGTGTTTTGGTTATTAAGCAATTGAATCCCATACCATTTTCAATATGACTCAGAAAACTTATTTGGGTGTGTTGCTACCACACTCTAGTTTCAAGTGTCCTAATTATAGATGTTAAATATTAAACCATCTTTAAAAAAAATCTAAATACAGAGTGTATTTTAATTTGATTCTGAGTCATAGCTACACTTAATAGTTTCTGAGACTTACAGGAAGCAGAAAGACTCATCTTTTCCCCCAAGGAACTGTTGATGGGTCTGAACCATCTATCTTTGGGTAAACAGCCCAAATTCCAGGTTACAATTCCCTCATCCCATAGATCTCCTTTTTCTTAAAAAATAAGAGTTAAGCTTCTGATCATTAACTATAAGAGAAATGCAAATCAAAGCAATGATGAGATACCACCTGTGTCAAGCAGGGTTCTCTTAGAGAAATAAAATTCAGGACACTAGTAATTATTTTTATATATTTATATATTGAGAAAGATATATAAGAGAAAAAGAGAAAAAGTTAACTATAAAATAATACAGATTGCTCAGTGCAACTCACTTGCGTGAGGCAACTAGAAGACTGGCAGTCCTTCAATTCATGAGGGCTGCTGAATAGTCCTCTGTAGAGCAATCCAGGCTATCTGGTTACAGGCAGCAAACAGCAGAGCAACAGTCACCAACAGTCACCAACTGTCACCAACAGTCAGCCAGATAACAGAGTCCAACAGTCCCCAGTTCAAGAGATGTATATCCCAGGAACGTGGCGAAGTGGGGCTTGAAGGATCCTCAACTCACAGTAACACAGTCCACGATTAGGTGTCCCATGGGTAGTGTTGCTTGGAAGTCGAGGCACAGGATGAACAAAGCAGCTCTCTGGTCCGAAGATCTGGAAATGAGAGAGGGCGGGACTTGCCAACCCCCTCCTATATCTGTTCTTCAATTCATCCCATGTGTTCATTGGCTGTGCCGTCACAACAGACCCACCAATCTTCTGTGGCCATGTTGGCATAACAAACCTACCCATCACACCACCTAACACCTTCAAGGATAGCTCAATTAAAAAAAATCAGAAAACAATAAGTGTTAGAGAGGCTGTGGGGAGATAGAAATTCTTAACCATTGATAGTGGACCTGTAGGTATGTACAGCCACTATAGAAATCAATTTGGAAATATCTAAAACAGATGAAAATTGAGCTACCATATGGCCCTGCAATCCCCCTACTGGGCATATACCCAGAAGAGGCAAGCAACAAACCACAACCAGATATCTATGCTCCCATGTTCATCATCATGCACAGTTCACAATTACAAGGAGTTGGAAACAGCCCAAATTTCCATCAACTGATGAATGGGTTAAAAAGCTGTGGTACATACATAAAATGGAGTAGACTCTGTATGGCTGAAAAGCAATGTTGAATGCAGAAGCACATCACCACATGTGAAGAAATTATGCTAAGTGAAGTCAGCTAAGTACAAAAGGACATGTACAACATGAGTCCGCTGAAGTAAGCTTAATTAAAAAAATGCAAAAGGGTTATCGAGAAAAAGCTACTGAATACAGAAATGCCTGGGGAGAGGTCCAGATAGTATGGCAGGGGCCAGACCAAATCCAGGGCTACATATGTTAGCCAACTGGAGTTGGGTGAACAGGGGTAGAGGCGGGGCAGATGGTGATGTGTAGAGAGGGAATGGGGTACTGACCCACCCAAGAGGAGCATATTATTTATATCTCCACAGGGAAAGAGGGACCAAACTTAAACCCGATAACACAGAATGTGAATGCAGTGTGATGGCATGCACCAGGAAACCCGTGGAGGTGTCTGAGCACATAACTCCAATCCCAACTACAGGGGCAACTGTCTCTCGACTAGGGGTCTTTTGCCTTGGAGGTCAGCGCTGAAACTGCAGCTTGGGGAGTGAAAGATGCCTGACCAGAGCACATGAGAACAAATGAAGGGGGAAGAAGAGAGAATGAAGGGCATCCTGGTCCTCTGAGCCTTCAGGATGATGTTCCCGCTCAGAACAGCTGATTCACAAAGGGCATCATATGGCTAGCCCCACTATGAAAAAAAGCCACCATCGCTGACCCAAGGTCTTTTGGGGTCAACAGTGGAGAAACAGGGTCAGGATTATAGCCTGTCTGACATAGCACACCATGGCAAAACACTAAAGGTGTGCAACACAGCATGGAGTTCCAGATGGACTGTCAAGGATAAACCTTGGGGCTAAGGTATGGCACCCAATGTGACTCAACCAGGGGCACTCCTGGAGGTCAGTGAAGAGATGCACAACTATGTACAAGCTTTTATATTGTTATTATTTTTATTTTTTTACATATATAGGTCATTGGGGGTTTTGTTGTTGTTGTTGTTATCATTGTTTTATTTTCTTTGGTTGCTTGATTTTAAGATGCCTTTTTTGTACATATTGTTACTTCAGCAGGTCTATCTAGATTAGATAGGCTCGATGAACAGTTTGGAAGCAAAAATGATGAGACTGATGGTACCAGGGTGGGGGGCATGGGGGATAGGAGGAGGAGGGGAAAAGGAGTTGATGCTGACCAGCCCAGGGATAAGGGAATAACAATTGATTCAAAATCAGTGACATGGTGGGTGAGAGGAGTCTAATAGGGATTGATCAAGAGTAATGCAGCAGAGAGAAAATACTGAAACCCAAATGGAGGCTGAGCATGATAGTGGGATGGGGGGAAGTAAAAGGAAACAGAGGAAAGAACTGGGGTATAAAGGGCATTTGTAGAGGTTTAAATCCAGGCATGAACATAGGTGCATATATTTATATGTGACGATGGGGAAATAGATCAATGAGCATATACTTGTAGGCTAGGTGGTAAGACCTCCACTCAGGTACTTCCTCAGTGCAAGAATATTTTGTCCTATTAAATTGGCATTCCATGATGCTCACCTTTCCGACATGATAACTGAGGAAAAATGTGTCCACAAGCAGGGGTGGTGGGGCAGGATGATGATACCTGGCTTTCAAAAGATGTAGTGTCTGGGGTCTTGAAGACTTGGGAGTGGATAGGCAGCCATCTAGCTCAGAAGCCTCAGGGCCCACATAGACGAGGCATGCCAGCTTGTGGGACCACGAGGTGTCAAAGGGATCAGCTGTCAGGTTTCAAGAACTACAGATCATAACATTGCATGCTCACTTTCCTGATATGATTGCTGACCACAAATGTGTGCATAAGCAAATATGGTGAGGAAAGCTGATGGTGCCAGACTATTAAAGGATATAGCATCTGGGGTCTTGCAGACTTGGGTGAATAAGTGGCCATTCAGCTCAGAGGCACAAAGCCTATGTGGAAGAAGCACATCAGCCTGTGTGACTACGAGGTTTTGAAGGAATCCAGTGTCAGGCAACAAAGAACTAAAATTGTATCATTATGGATGAGGGGGTGTACAGATTGGGGAACCAAGGACCATCAATAGGTGAAGCAACAGCCTCTTACAGAGGGGTTTCAGGAAGGAGAGTCAGTTGAGGTGCAGTGTAGTGGCAGTGAAATGTACAACTTTCCTCTAGTTTTCAAATGCTTCCTCCCACCCACTGTCACAATCCCAATTCTGCAAGACAAACCCAGTTGTAACAGGGGATTTACACTGGACGCAGAAACATGGGGAATTTGGGGTGGATGTTCCCTTGGGACTAGTGGTGGGAGTGGTGGTGCTGGGAGGGTGGAAGGATGGTGGGGTGGAGAGAGGGAGCCAATTTCCGGGATCTGCATGTGGCCTTCTCTCTGGGGCACGGAGATCAGGGAGGTTAGTGAGGGGATGCATTGGACAGTGTATGATATGAAAAAGAGATAACAATTTGTGGATTGTTGGGGGTTCGTGAGGGGGCGGCTTGTGGGTGGCTGGTGCTGGGGGCCGGGGTGGAGGAGGATGTTTTGGGGGTGATGATGGCAGCAGGTATGCAGGTGTGGCTTGAATGTAATTGATGTATGTGTGGATCGTGAGGGGCGTTGTATGGGTCCCCAGTGGAAGGGTTCATGTAACAATAAAAGGGAGGGAGAAAGAGGAGCTTATACCAAGGGCTTAAGTAGAAAATATGTGGAAATGAATATGGCAACATGTGTACAAATGTGCTTTATACAAATGATGTATTGAATGTTATAAGAGTTCTAAGAGCCCCCAAAAAAATCATTGGGAAAAAAAAAAGTTAAAAAAACTGCTATGTTGGGCTGAGCCCTGGTGGTGTAGTGGTTGTGTGCAGGGCTGCGGCCCACTGGGTTGGAGGTTCAAATCTAGCAGAAAGGGTGGGCCTCCTACTCCCACCACCAGAGGGCAGTGATGCCCCCAAAACAAAAACAAACCAACAAAAACTCCTATGTCTTGAGGTATTAAGGTAAAAAAGTGTGTTCAGATCTAATCTAATTAAACTTCTTCTCCTCCTCCTTCTTCTTCTTCTTCTTTTCCTCTTCCTAACTCCCATTCTTTAGTGCTGCCTTAAATGAAAACAGTCAACTTTGGGTGTTTATTCTCAGACTTGATGATACTATGACTTTATGTATTTTTATTTTTTATTTTCTGGAATAAAGAGAAGAAAATTAAAAATAATATAAGTTAAAATAGTCAATACAGAGTAACTGAGTGTTGCAGAAGATCTCCCAAGTCTGACCAAATAGGTTGCTTTTAGGGAAATTGTATTCAATAATTTCACACCATCCAGCATGCCAAACTCTGATGTAGCATGAAAATTTACCGCTATTTATTTCTTTAAATATGTATTTTGGATTACCCCTTTTCAAGGACTTTTACTTGTTTGCTTCGACAATTAGTACTCATTTAAAGAGCAGTCAAGAAATTAAACCTCTCATTATATTGGGTAAATCTGCTACATAAGACCTCTTTCGCATGTTGCAAAGCAGGGAGATTACTTTGAGGACAAAGGTACACTGGACTCAAGCCATGGTGCTTCCAGCCACCTTATATGCATGCTAAAGTTGTACATTGAATAAAGAAGACCAAAAGAGTTGACAGATTTGACTCCTGGAGCTGGTGAAGAATATTAAAAATAAGTGGATTGGCAAGTGGACAAATGGATCTTTTTTGAAAGAAGTATAGGCAGATTGCTTCTGAAAAGCAAGGATAGAGACTTTGTTTCAAGCACGTTGGGGATGTTATCAAGAGAGACCCATCCCTGAAAAATGACATCATGTTTCATGGCAGAGAGTGAAAAAGAGGAAGACCTTTAATGAGGTAGGCACTAATTATTGTGAGGACAGTACAAGACCAACAGTATAGCATTTGGTTGAATACAGGACAAAGACTCAGAACTGACTGCATGGCTTCAAACAATTCTCTTCACTAGTTGGGGTTCATTTATTCAATTACTTTACCCTTCATTGAATATTGTTTTCTGTCAGGCTTTATTTTTGGCCTAGGGCACTTAGATTCTAAATGAGATTAGTATCAGATTATTATTATTATCTAGAGATATTCCTGCCCATTTCTTATTCTTTTTTATTTTTCATAGGCTTTGTTTCTGTTCTGACTCACTATTTCTCTGTAGTCTGTGTTATTTCAATATTTTTTTCCTTAGCACCATGATTCAAAAGTATCTTGTGGTCTTCTTATCCAATGGTCAACTTTCATACACATGATACGATTGCAGGTTTATCCAGGCAAGATAAGTGGGATAAATATTCCGGAGGAGAAAACAATTGGGCTGACAATTCCTGGAGAGGGGGAGGTGGGGGAAAGGAAGGAATGTGCCAACAAACTCAGGGACAAGGAAAGAAAGTGATATAAAATTGATGGTGAGGAGGGCATAAGGATGCCTGGGATGGTGGGAAGTGGAGGGGTGGGGGTGGGGTCACCTGATCAAGGGCAATGTAACCAAGAGCAATTACCAAAACCAAATTAAAGGCTGAACATGATAGTGGGATAAGAGAAAACTAAGAGGAAGTAAGGTAAAGAATTAATAGGCAAAGGACATTTATAGAGGTACAAATGTAGGCATGTACATATGTAAATATTTTATACTATAGGGAAATATATCTATGTACATATATTTATATGTAAAGTATTAAGGGAGCAGACAGACATCGAATCTCTACTCAAGTATTTTCTCAATGTAAGAACACTTTGCTTTAACAATACATCATTGTTTAACATCAATCATAGGATGCTCACTTTCCTAACACAATTGCTGAAGACAAAGTGGGTGCGTAAACAAATGTGGTGAAGAAAGCTGAGGTGGTTGGCTATCAAAAGATATAATGGCTGGAGTCTTAAAATCTTAAAGATAAACAAGCACCCATCTAGCTGAGAAGCAACAAAGCCCACATGAGAGAAGTATGCCAGCCTTTGTGATCATGACCCAAAACAAAACAAACAATCATATCAAAGTGTGTGTGGGGGAGGGCAGAGTGGAGACCCTAAATCTATCAGTAGTCATCTTAGATATCACTTGTTAGAAGTTCCACAAGTAAGAGACTAGTCAGTCAGGGTGCATTATAGTAGCAATGAACACATAACTTTCCTGTACTTCTACAACGCCTCCTCCCACTATCGTAATTACTCCACTTGTACCTGACCAATCTGGCTAGATCAGAACATGTACTCTGCTACAGATAAGAGCTCACAACACAGGGAACCCTGGACAGATAAACCCCGCAGAACCAATAAAGAGAGTTAGCAACACAAAGAGGGTAAGAAAAAGTGTGTGTGGGTGGGGGGGGGGTTATTAACCAAAACAATAATCCACATATACCAAAAATCTGTAGATTTTAGTCATCAGTTATTTTTCTGTTACGTTGTTACTAAACATCTTTCCCCAGTCTATGCATTCTCTTTTTACTCTTTTAATGGCATCTTTCAATGAACACAAATTTTTTAATAGGTCCCATTCAGCTATTTTATCATCTGCAAAATGTGTTTTGTTTGTTAATTCTGATAGCCTGTATTCTCCCTGCACTAGGCCTCCTAGCTTTGTCCCAATTTTCTCATTGATCCTGATAGTTTTAGAGTTTTCTATTCAGGTCTTTGATCCATTTTGAAGTTGTTGTTTTGTTTTGAGCAAGGAGTGAGGTAAGGGTCTTGCATTGTATTTCCAGCTTTTCTAACACCGCTTTTTGAGGAGGGCATCTGCTTCCCATTTAATGCTTTGGAGGACCTTTATCAACAATCAATCGTTTATATGAAGATATTTTTTTGCGACTTTCTTTCCTGATCCATTGGTCTGTGTATCGATCATTATATCGATCATATATCATTATATCGATCAGTACTAGGTTGCATTGTCAACTCTCATTGTCAGGTCGAGCAAGACCACCTTCTTTGTTCTTCTTTTTGAGATGTGCTTTGCCTATTTTGGGGTTCTTCCCTCTTTATATGAAGTTGGTAATCCTTTTTTTTTCCCATTTACTTGATCAGAATGGCATTGAATCGATATAGTTCTTCAGATAATATCGAAAGTTTCACAATACTGAATCTCCCAATCCATAAACATGCAGTATTCCTCCATTTGTGTAGATCCCTTCTAGTTTTTGTAGCAATGTTCTGTAGTTTTCTTCATACAGGTCTTTCTTTAGGTTTTTTGGTTACATTTATTCTTCTCTTTCTGCCTCTGTGTGGCTGGTATTGTTTTCTTTACATATTTTTTGGTATTCCCATCACTAGTATTTAAGAAACATATTGATTTCTGCCTGTCAATCTTGTAACTTGCTACACTACCAACCCCCTTCATTGTTTCCAGTATTCCTACTGTGGACACCTTGGGATTCTGAATTTATAAAATCATACTGTCTGTAAATAGTGAAGTTTCACTTCTCCTTTACTCAATCTTACTCTCTTGATCTCTTGATGTTGTCTTATGGGACAGACTAGGACTTCCAGAAAAATGTTGAATAAAAATGGGAATGAGGGATATCCTTTTCAGGTATCCTTATTAACTGGAAATGTTTTCAGCTTTTCTCCATTGAGTTTAATATTGGCTATCATTTTTGTTGGTACAAAATTATATTGCAAATTATATTATATTGAAAATTTTCATCTTTTGATATTTTTGTTAGACATGGGTGTTCAATATTATCAAATGCTTTTTCTGTCTCAATTGATATGATCAAATGGTTCTTGCCCTTTTTCTTGATTATATGGTCATGTTTTCTTTTTAAAATAGATCATTTTATTGGGGGCTCTTACATGCGTGAACACAGTACATATATGCACCCATGTGTCAAGTGCATCTGTACATATGTTGCCATCATCATTTTCAGAACATTTTCTTTCTCCTTGAGGCCTTGTTAGCAACTCCTCCTTTTTTCTTCCTCCCTCCATCATGAACCGTTGACAATTTGTAAATTATTGTTTTTTTTATATCTTATACCAACTTCTGTCCCCCTTGACCCACTTTTCTGTTGCCTGTCCTCCTCAGAGGGGATTATATGTAGATTGTTGTTTTTGGTTAGATAATACCTATGCCTGGTGGTGTAGTGATTGAGTGCGTGACTGTGGTCCACTGGCTTGGCAATTCAAATTCAGCAGCAGCTCTCCAGGAGCAAGGCTGGGCCTCCCACTCCCACCAGAGGGCAGTGATGCACAAAAAAAAAGAATGTTCATTATCGCAATCTCAGGGATGTGCAGTGGTGTATGCATAAGGGAATAGGTATTCAAGTATTTATTAAAATTAATTCACAATGAATTACCAACCATTGCTTTGTACCATATATTATTATTTTATGACATAACTATCATTATGCTGAATACCTCAATTAGGTTTTCTAACAGAAAATAGAATTATGGTTGATATATGAGCATACATTTTAACTATTCCCCAAAGAGATAGAGTGCCTTCCATGAGCTTTGTGAAAACTCAGTATCACTTTATTTTTATTTTTTAAAATAATTTTATTGGGGCTCTTACAGCTCTTATAACATTCATTACCTCATCTTTATCAAGCACATTTGCACACATTGCCACATTCATTTCCAAACATTTTTCACTTGAGCCCTTTGTATAAGCTTGTCTTTCCCCCTCTTATTTTTTTTAACGAATCATTTTATTGGGGACTCATACACCTCCCCTCGCGATCCATATATACATCATATATGTATATACATCAGTTGTATGCAGGTTACATTTGTACATTTGTTGCCATCATCACTCCTGAGACATCCTCCCTCCACTTAAGCCCCCATTACCAGCTCCCCATATTTCCCTTCCCCTTCCCCTCTCCCCATAGCTCCGTAATAGTTTACAAATTGTCATTGCTTTTTCATATCATATACTATCTAGTGTGTCCCTTCACTCACTTCCCTGTTGTCCTTGCCCCAGAGAGGAAGTTATATGTAGATCCCTGAAATTGGTTCTCCCTTTCTACTCCACCAGTCCTCCACCCTCCCAATATCACCACTCCCATCACTAGTCCTGAGGGAACATTTATTTTAAATTCCCCATGTTTCTGACTCCAGTGTACATCTACTCTAGCCAAACTTGTCTGGTAGAACCTGCAGCATGATAGTGTGTGGGAACAAGCATTTGAGAACTAGAGGAAGGTTGCATATTTCATTGTTATTACCCTGTACTCCTCTCATCCCTGTAACCCCTCTGAAGAGGATGTTGCTTCACCTATAGATGGGCTTTGGATCCCCAATCTATACTCCCCCCTATTCATAATGATATCATTTCATCTTTGCTTTTTGTTTATTTGGGGGGCATCACTGCCCTCTAGTGGTCATGGGAGCTACCAGCCTTGCTCCCGGAGTGTTGCTGCTGGATTTGAACCGCCAAGCCAATGGACTGCAGTCCCGCACTCAACCACTATGCCACCTGGGCTCAACACTAGTATCATTTTATTTTTTAAAGAGAAGCAAATATATTTTTAAAAGTTCAATCATTCTTAAATTCAGTAAGAAAAGCATACAAAAAATTGCTCCAGACCAATCCAGACTCTTTATCCTACGACAGGGCAGAAGGGCTCTGTGAGTTTCCAAGACAATCACTGTTAGTCTTTTTCTGGGCAGTGACAGGTGGTTTTGTACTAGCTGACCTTGTAGAGCACAACTCAAGCACAGCCACTATGCCACCAGAGAGCCTCACTTACAAGAATTAACCAAATAAGTGATCATTAATAAATATGGTAGCTATCATTCTGTAATGTACCATTTCATTTTGTAAATATTTAGGGGAATTGGGGGCCTAACACAAAAGTTCTCTTATTCCTAAGTCAAAGTAAAACACAAATTTACACTTAGTCAATATAGTATACAATTTTCCAAATTAACTAGCATTTAATAGGCACAAAATATTTAATGGAATCATATTCAATTATTATCTCTACATGTAGGATATAATACCATTTTTACATAGTGCATAAGACTTTTAATAAATGTTTTAATTATATAGTCTATCTTTTTTATGTCATGAAAAAAGTTTGTATATAATTTGTAATTGTAATTATTTGTACTGCTCATAATTTAAGCTTGAAAAATAGTGCATCATTTTGCTTTCTTGTAAGGAAAACACAGGGAAGATAACTTGATAACTTCTCTTTTTACCTTAGTCTTATATTAGGGGAAGCATTCTTTGGACACAAATATGATTGTCCAATTACATTGGATGTAAACTTTAATGCATATTTATTTCCATTGTTTGGTAAAGAACAAAATATTTGATAAGAATGCCATAAAAATATGGCAACTTTCAGTAAGAATGTCTTCTAATTGGGTAATTGTAGAAAATTGATGGCAGAGAAAAAAGAACGTACTTGTAATGAGGAAATACAAAGGAAAAAAATATTTTGAATCAGAATTCAACTTGAAACACATTCAAATAGTTTGTAGTTACTTTTAAGCACATTTTAGATGCAATATTGTTAAAATTATTCTATCTTTCAGCAATCAATAGAAATAGCTGATGCTTCATGGTTAGCTAACACTCCTACAGGTAAAGAATAGAAGAATGAAATATAAATAATTTGACTGAGTCAAGTACCTAAGAGAAACTCAAGTTAGAATTTGAAGAAGACTTTGTACTCTGAGCTCTCAATAATTCTCCACACTATTTCCAAACCAAGTTCTTTAAAACTCATTTTTCACTTTCTGTTCATTTTGATGAAGTGCTCTTCCCTTTCCTTATTCTTGAATGATTTTTTTTAAGTTTGCATTTTTAAAGAATACTTGGTAGATTTAATGAATGTATTGTAGTAACTTCAGTATATTTAATAAGGTAGATGAACTGGCGACAACTTAGATGAAGACATTTGTAAATAATCAAGGAAGGTGTTTTTACTAAGACATGGTTCCTATATTTTCTTGCTATTTTCATCATAATTCTGAATCTGAAGGTACTCTAAATGGATCAAGACACTCCAACATCACTCTTGAAATGATATAACATAGACTGTTTTTATGGGATATTTGTATAAGTTCATTTTAGATTATCTGTATGCCTCTCTCTTTTAAAATATATTTACCATATTTATTTCTACCTCATGACTATTTTTTCCTTATTAATTTAGATATTCAAAAATAACGTTCAATGTTATGGGATTACAATATGATATTTTCTGACCAGGAGAAACCTTAAGCTCTACTTACATATATATAAAACTATTTATTCAACTAACATTAATTGAGCGAGCACCAGACATCTTCCAAGAAGTTGTAGACTTAATGAAGAATTAATGACTCCAATTCTCTAACTTACAGAGGCTTTTATTCTATTCTGATTGTATGAGTAACAAAGCAAACTCTCAGCTTCATATTGAGGGTGTGTAAAATCCTAAACTAAAAAGGTACATCTGGACTGAGCCCCGGTGGTGTGGTGGTTGAGTGTGGGGCTGTGACCCATAGGGTTGACAGTTCAAGTCCAGTGGCAGCTCTCCAGGAGCAAGACTGGGCCTCCCACTTCCACTAGGGGGCAGTGATGCTCACAAACACAAACAAATAAAAAAGGTACATCTTATATTTGCTGGTGAGGTAGTAAGTTACACAATTTCATGTCAACTTGCTAAAACAATGAAGGAGTGGAATCTCTTCTGTCAAGCAGGTCACAGCTTGAGTATCCCTTCTTGTAGGCATGGCCTTCTCGTGAGGATCTTGGAATGTCATTATACACATAAAGGAGAAGATTTATCATTTCAATAAAGTACTACTAGTTGATATTCTCTTGCACAATCTCACCCATTATGCCTGGCTCCTATTTTATATAAAAGGGAATTGCTTTTGGCATACACTTTGCAAGTATGTTAAAATTATGACATTTACATCCAGTTTGGTAATCTTTGTTCTGAAAAAATTATTTGGCCTTCTCAGTGAAGCAATGTGTAGAACTGCTCAAATAAAAACGGGAAACACACACATCACACTGGGTGAGATAAAAAGGGAGGAAAAGATCTCTATTCAGAACAACTAAGAAAAAATGAATTGAACTTTGCTCAAAAGACAGCCCTGTTTTCTTGACAATACTTTACTTCGCATGCAAAACATCTCTACAATTATTTTAAAGGATTCATTTAATTATCTTGATATCGCAAGGTATTACCTTGAGTTGCCATAGAATTCTCATCTTATTATCACTCTATTTTTACTTGTGATAAAGTCACAAAATAGTTAAGTCAGTATTGTTCTTAGTTGCCACTGTCTTGCATCTGCCTCTTGGTGCCAGCATGATTTCCAGGGTGTCATCTTGAAACAAGGAGCAGTGGGGTCAGAGTAGTTATATTTGGGCAATTCATAAGATCAGCAGTTCAAAACCTCCAACTACTGCACAAGTGGAAGATGGATCCTGCTACTCTTATGAAGAGTTCCTGTCTTGGCCCGCCATGTCCTAGAGGATCACCATTAGTTAGAATGGATTTATTGACTATGAGTATGTTTTTAGTTCGAACTTTGAGTGCAGATCAGATCACCAGTTCTGTCTTCCGAAGTAGCTCTTGAGGATTGGCAGTGCCAACATTTTTAGATGAAAGTTGTGAGCTTTATGTGTTCCAGAGAGTCCCAGTCTGTATCCTTCTCAAGCTACTTATTGCCTAAAGGTTTGGGGATGTTTCTCTTGAAAAAATAATCATCTGTCTAATTCTCTGGTCAAGTATTTCTGTTTTCACACAAAAGGAAACATTATTAGTATAGATATGAAACAGATACAATAATTACATTTTTTTACATGTGCTGAACTGTTTCTGTGTAAAATTCCAAGGTCTCATCTCTGTGATTTAATAGCATAGTTTAAATTAGAATAGCCACAACTGTATTGGTTTATAAGTGTTAAATAATGAGAAATGACAAGTCCAAAATTAATTGTCTTTCTGGAAGACAATCTATTTCTGAGAGAAATTCTATAAAAAGTAACTTTGTTCTGATGTAAGCTTTAAATTGAATCTTGTTACAAGCAAGATTGAATTATGGTCTATTGACTTTCCTCTCCATTAACTCAATCAAAGGATTACTTTATAGTTAGAGTCTTTAAACTGAAACAAACCTACTGCTCCTAAGATGGACTCTATCTGCTAATGAGCAAATCTGGTGAGTAGAACCCCCCCTCAGTGGTCTCAAGATTTTAACTCTTTATGGAAGTAGACCACCACATTGTTCTCCAAGGGAATAATGGGTTGGACTATGAACCTGCTGACTAGCGGGTAAGAATTTAAATACCATGTGACTCATGTCTCTTGTGTGTAGCATTAAGCTGTTTTAAGTCTTTATTTAGGCAAAACCTTGGGGGCGCTGTGAGTTCGGTGTTGGTCTGTTCATTATAAGACTTGCGGTCCACTTTATGGGTAAGATAAGAGGTTGTCTTCATAAAGAACAACCCTGTTAGTGTAGTGGTTACATGTTGAGGTGTGATTTACAGTGCAAAACCACCACATGCTCGGGGCCAGGGGGTGGGGGGGACAGGGCTTTTCACTTTACTTTCAGTAAAGAGTTCATTCCAGACATGATCTGTTTTTTTTTTTTAACATTTTCTGTATTTTTGTTTGCCCACATCTGCGTCCCTCTGTTTCTTCACCGTTTCTTACTTTATTAACCAGTCTTGTTGGCTATATGCCTGAGACTGTCTTAACTCTGCCTCCTCGCTAAATCTAAGTTGCTCTACCATTTCTGAACTTCAGTAATATACAACTGACTCATTCTAACAAAACCTCACAACATTTCCTTAATTCTAGAATTCTCTCTTAGAACACTTGTGAAATCCACCGTGCCAGTCTCATAATGTCAGCAGTTTGGAGGTTTGAAAAAAATCACTGCTGCTTGACTTTCCTTTTTACTAGTCTAAATCTGGCATCTAAGGACTTTCTATGCTGACATCTTTTTGCATTTCTTTTTAATATTTGTCACTGTATCCACTGTATGCCTGCCTTGTTTGAGCCCCATGTCTCAAATGCCTGTCTTCTTTTCCTTGTTGTTTTTAGATCATTTTATTGGGAGCTCTTACAACGCTGCTTACAATCCATCCATCACTTGTATCCGACGTATCCATGCATATACTCCATCGTTCTTTTCTGGACATTTACTTTTCATAGAGCCTTTGGGATCAGCTCCTCTCCTCGGTCCTTGATAGTTTATAGATTGTTGATTATTTTTATCCAACACCTGCAGTTTCGTATTTGTTCTGATTTTTTTTAGTATTTTATTATTATTATTTTTAGGCATCACTTCCCAGTATTTTTTTTTTAATTTTTAGCCATCACTGCCCTTGCTCTGATTCTTTTAGGAAATGCTTCACTTTTCTCCCTTCAGATCTCCTTCTAGGTAGTGAATGCTGATTGCTTTAATGCTTAAATCTAGTCCTGTTTTTTCAAATCTTTCAGGGTGAAATTAAATTCCTCTTTTGGACTTTAATTTTTAGTTAATTTTTATATGGCAAAGTTTATGCACCTTTTCCTTCCTTATGGTCATTTTCTTTTAGGAGTTATATTATCAATAAAACTCTTTCTTGTATAAGGCTAATTGTTTAATAAATTATATATTGTGGGAAAATAGATGCTTTACTGAATTAAGCAGCAGATAAAAATCATGATTCCCTTATATTTTCTTCCTTTCACTGACTCTCTGTACCTACTGAAACCTTCTCCTGCAAAAGGTTTTTTTTTTCCCCTTTCTTTTTATAGTATCCTGATAGTAAGAACTGTTCACCCTGGACCCTTATTAATTGAAACTTTTGCCACATCAATGTACAGTATTTTATCTGAAACCCATCATCCCCATTTGAGATTGCATGTTGATTATGAACTAGTATGACATATACCCTAGAAGAAATTTTTACCTCCCAAATAGCCACCATGATCAAAGATATGAATTGTTCCCCTTTCATAATGTGAGCAGCAATTTTTCAGTGAGTGTGATATGCCACTCAGTTTAATGAAATGATTTCTACACTCTGTGCCTAAAAATTGGGATTAAACTTTAAATGTTAGATCATCAGCTAAGGCACTCCCCCCAAAGCAGCCTCACTTGTAACTCTCAGTATCTGAAGAGAATGAAAAGGGGTCTTCAGAATATATATTTTTCCTTATTTATAGCATATATCAATAGAAAATATGTGACAGCATGCACTGGATGGCTAGTCAAGCTCCACAACATTAAACTGACTTATGTTGAATCAGCACTAGATTTGGAGATTGCAAGAAAACAATGGGAAGTCTAGCATTACCTTGGGCATTATGAAAAAGAATATTAATAAATTTCCAACATGAAATGTTATCAGAAAATTCTGAAAAGAGGGAAAAAGAAAAACAGATTTTTTTCCCCTCATGAGGCATTCATTTTCTTGTGAAGTCATCCCCCCCATTAAATCGAGTCCCGTTCCAAACACAATAATCTTATGATTTAAATACTTTTAACATGTATCATAAATTAGCTCTACCTTAGTTTTTCAAGGATAATGCTTAGGCTGATGTTAGAGGCTCTAAAAATAATTATATGTTTTAAGCATAATCTAGAATGCATGGCAAAGGGTTATACAGATAATTTGATAAAGTTATTAACTCATTATTCTGGGTAAATTTACATAACATTTAGTAGTACTTTTTATCTTCAAATGAAAATAAAAATACATAAAACATATTTTCCTGAAAATTATTTATTAGTCAAAATAATGCTCAAGTGTTTTTCCATATTCTCCTTTAAGGACTTTTTGCTCAATTCGGTCTGTCAACGATGAGTTAAAGTGAGAGGGACTAGAAACACTTGCACTGAAGGTGAAGGACCACAGCCTTGGATGTGGTTACAATTCAGTGTAAACATCATTATAGCCCTCACTTCTGAACCAATAGGCAATGGAGCAAAGATTGAGACTTTCAAGGATCTCATTTTCCTTGAGCGCACAATCAGCACTCATGGAAGCAGCAGTCAAGAAATCAAAATATGTGTTGCGTTGGGTAAATCTGCTGCACGAAACCTCTCTTCACATTGAAGACCGTGGATGTCTCCTTGAAGACTAAGGTAAGGCTCTTTCAAATCATAGTAATTTTAACCACCTCATGTAAATGTGAAATTTGGTAATGAATAATAAAGAAGATTGAAGAAGAATTTATGCATGTGAATGATGGTGTTGGCAAGGAATACTGAAAGAACCATGGAATGCCAGAAGACTAAACAAAATGTCTTGGGAAGAATATATTCAGAATATTCCTTAGAAAAAAGGAGAGCAAGACTTCGTCTCATGTTACTTTAAGCGTTTTTTCTGAAGCGATAATTCCCTGGCAAATGGCATCATGCTTGGAAAGAAGTGGTCATCCAAAGACAGACAGAAGTCCTTAAAGACTTGTATGGACACAAAGGCTGTGACAGTGCATTCCAGTAGAGCAATAACTTGAGGGTGGCTGAGGATCAAGCAGTGTTTCATTCTATTGTACAGAGTGCAATGAGAGGAACCGACTTCCTAGCACCTAACATCAGTAACAGCTGGGTGTTCCGAGGAGGTTCTAGTACATAAGGATGTAGGACAATCAGAAACTTTAAATTGACATATTCCCAGTCTTTAATGTTTTATTAACACTTTATGGGTATTATTTTGGTCAGTAATTATTTTGCCATCTTCTTAAGTTAGACATTCTATATAGAAAGGCTAGAGAGACTGTCACACTTTCTGATGATTTTGCCCATGACTTTAATTATTTGTCCTGAAGCTTTTGTCTTTCACACAACTTTCAATTATTAAAATTTAACTTTACATCTACATTGGCCTATAATTAGGTATTTTTTTGTAATTAGGTGTTTTAAATGAAGAGTTCCCCCTTTCATGTTACTTTCCAAAACAAACAAACTCATTGCCACTGAGTTGACCCGATAGGTCAGAGCAGAACTTCTTCTGTGGATTTCCAAAGCTACACATTTTTATGGGAACGGAAAGCCTCACCTTTCTCCCACGGAGATGCTAGTGGTTTCAAACTTCGGACTTTGTAGTGAGTAGCTCCACTACCCCACCAGAGCTTACCTAGAGCTACTTACAGAACCAAAAGTTTGTGAGTCAGCATGCAGAGTGAGCAAATTGCAAAGTTAGACTTATATACAGAGCTTTTGCTGGAGGTTGTACAGTAGGAAGACGACTTTGACCACACTGTTTCTGTCCAGCATTTCTATAAAATGAGAAAGGAAACAGCTTATTCTTCCTTTATCATTTGTCCCAGGATACTCTTTGTTTTCCGCTATTTTTTACGCCATTTCTTGTCTTTAAAAAACATCATTTTATTGGGGGCTTGTATAACTCAATACAGTCCATATGTCACTTGAATCAGGAATGCTTGTACATATGTTTTCATCATTCTTTTCTAGACATTTACTTTCTATTGGGTCCTTGGTATCAGCTCTTTCCTTCCCCCTTTCCCCTCACTCTCATAGCTCCTTGATAGATTGTACATTGTTATAATTTTCATCTCTCAAACAGACCATTGTCTCCCTTCACCCATGCTTTCTGCTGTTCTTTCCCCCTATAGAGGGGTGTATGGTTATGTGTCGATCATTGGGAT
Source organism: Nesogale talazaci (assembly GCA_004026705.1). Classification (NCBI taxonomy): domain Eukaryota; kingdom Metazoa; phylum Chordata; class Mammalia; order Afrosoricida; family Tenrecidae; genus Nesogale; species Nesogale talazaci. The sequence continues at coordinate 66,895 of PVJH01007664.1, forward strand.
CAGTTTCCCCTTTCTCCCTTTCTTTCTCCCTTTCCCCCATATCTCCCATATCACTTTTCTCACTCTTGTTTCTGGATTCTGTGTGTCGTGAGCTCCTATCTTTTCCTCTACTTGTGTACATGTTCCTGTCTAGTCTGAATTGAAAATCAGCATTGGGGTCATGGTTGTGAGAAAGCCACCAAGAACCAGAGCAATACAGTGTGATTCAGTGATGTTTTTCTGCACCCTGGTGGCTCATCCCTTTCCTGTGGTCCCTCTGTGGAGAGATTGTTCCACTATCTACAGGTGGGCTTTGGATCTCTGCTCCAGCCCCACCCCCCTTTTCTCAAAAATATGTTTTTGTTTGTTTGTTATGTGTCTGCTGGTGTATGTTTCCCAGTCCCTATGACTCCTCATGATCCCACTGGTGATGTGATTCTTCCATGTGGACTTGTTACTTTATTGGTGAATGGCACCTTGTGTAACTTAAAGCCTTTAAGACCCCAGATACCACATCTTTTAATAGCTGGGCACCATCCACCTTCTTCCTCACATTTGCTTATGCACATATTTTGTTGTCAGCAATAGTGTCGGGAGGGTGAACATCTGAGACTGCCAATTGGTTAGAACAAAGCGTTCATGTATTGAGGGAGGGTGTGAAGAGAGACCCTACCTCAGTGTATTGCCATATAAATAGTTGTACATTTGTCAATACCTCTATTTCTGTGAATTAATGTATATACACATGTACACCTCTATGTTTAAACCTGTATCCATTGATTTGATTCCTTTGTCTTTCCTCTTTTTTTCTTTTACTTTTCTCTTGCCCTACTGTCACTTTCATCTTCTTTCTGCCTCTTGGTACCTCTTTGAGCTAGTTTGCTGTTGCTCGCCCCTCCCCACTGCCTCTAACCCCTAGCTCCTTCTTGCTACTGACTCCAACACCCCAATTGTTGCTCTGTTCATGGTGCAGCTTTCTCACAATCCATTTCCCCGCCATTCTCACCCCCATTCTCATCTTCCCAGAACCGTTGTCCTGTTGTTCTCTCTTCGGGCGTGCTTCCTATGCCTATCCTATATATGTAGATACACTAACTATGACATAGCCCAAACTGATTTCAAAAATGAAAATAGTAAATAAATAAGAGAAAAATTTTAATTTAAAAAAAGAGAGAGAGAAGAAATATACAGAGGGTCTGTTCGCTGGTCTTCATGGCTGTCCAAGAGTTGCCCCTCTCCTGGACTGGAGCACCCTCTTGAGGGCTCCTCAGGGGCTGCATCACTCTGCCATGCTCCATCTGCTGATCTGCTGTTTCTTGTAAGTGTGCTCTGCATACAGAAGAGTAATGCAGCCAATGTGGCTATTGTTCCAAATTGTTTCTACATGGATTATAAGGCAAGTTGCTCCTACATGGATTCCTATGTGGGGTCGTGAAGCAACGAGAATAGAGAACTTATCCTAAATGCCAGTCTATGCTAGATGAATATATTACCACAGCACATCTCAAAAGAAACAAAATTCATTTGTGATACCTGAAACTTTGTAGTTGTAGTGGAAAGGTCCTGTAGATAATTGCTTTAGTTAATTAACTGTGGATGTAATGAGCTACGTTGGAGAGCAATTAGCCACTTCACTGTCATCTGAGGGCAGAAGAGGCAAAATACATACAAATTAGAGAGTTGTCATGGTAATTACTGGAGGTTATTGTAAGAGAATTATTGTCCAAGCTAGACACTTACGATGACACTATTTCAACACAAGTACATTAGTAATGCCTGCTATGATTCTTTAAAAAAATACAGGTTTAACTTAATCAAATTTATTTTAAGCTTTGACACAATCTTTGATATGCTAGGAAACTTAACACAGTTAAAAATATAAATACAAATGTGCAATATCCATCCAAATTACTTTAAGAGATTATAATCTTAGACATTTTTGAGCCTCATTATATTTTATAAAGGTGAAAATTTAAAAATATATATGATGTTAGCATTTTTAATGAAGTTAAGTAGTTAAGGAAACAAGTTAACAAAATAAAAAAGGAAATCCCGCTACTCCAATTATAAAGATTCTAGTTTTTTGGCATCACTGCCCTCTGGTGGAAGTAAGAAGATTCTAGTTTTTATTGGCTATAGAAACAAATAATCAAGAAAGTGATCCAAGATTGACATTTACAATGATGGATGATTGTACAATGAAGTTAATATTTACCTTGTCTGTTCCTTAGTGATTGCTTGGAAAGTTGCTTTGTTTTATAATTATTTTCCAAACTGTGACTCACTTTCAATTTACTGGAAAAGACAAAGTACAACAGAGTTCATTAAGGAAATGAAATAACAATACATCTGATTATTTGGCATATGATACTCCTTAGATGAACATCCAAAAAGAATTGCATATGCTGTGATAAAAGAATATTAAAGGAAACCAATTAGAATATTCCACAGAAACTTGTTTGATATTTGAATCCAAGGGCGAAATTGGTCAGACTTTTATATCAGGACCTTAACATTTCCCAGTGTTTTTCCAAGACTGGATTTGCTGGAGATCAATTTCCCTTGAAAAAAGTGATTGAAGCTTGAAAGAGTGATGAAGTGAAAATTATTTCATGTGTAAGTGTAAGGCATTTTTATTTCTTCCATTGTAGATTGGTGCGGATTTATTTCTGGTTCTCTGTTTTCTTGATTTGGGTTCTCTAAAGAAACAAAGTCAGTGATGCATGTACATGTACATTTATAGAAAGAGATTTATATAAGAAATGACTTACGCCACAGGAGAAGTAGTTCAGTCTAGTCCAGTCCTATCCTGAAACCGGGACATCCATAACTGTGGAAGTGGAGGAACATGAAGCATGATTACAAAGCAGGAGCACCCCAGGCTGAGGTAACAGAATCAGGGCCATCCAAACGAATCTAAGCTCAGAAATTAACTGACATCATCTGGGATTGCTTTTTCATTCCACAGATCTGTGGGCTAGATCCAGGGTGAGAAGACAAAGGACAGAAGAGATCAGCTCTGTTCAGGGTACCAGGTCACCTTTTTCGACAGAAGGTCACACCCTAAGGAGATGTTATCAGATTGCAGTCTGACTGATAATCTGGGCTCCAGCTCTCCCTTTTTCCTTTAGCCAACACTGTTCACCTTTGACAGCTGGACACCTATGCACAGCTTTTCAAGCTTACATAACCTCCAAACAAGACACAAATAATACATGTGTGCCTGGCATGAAGCAATGAACACAAACCAACTCCATTTGTATCTTAGATTTTGATAGTGAACCAAACAAAAATATTTGATGCATGCATACTAATAGGAGTTACTCATAGCAATTGCAGTCCCCATTTCTTCAGCTGGTATTTCAACCCACCTTCTTCCACAACCATTTGCATTTCCTTTGCTGGTCAGGATGCTGGGCCTTCCTCAGCTGGTCAGGATGCTTTGCTTGTTACAGTGACCCAAATCTTTGTGCCTGAAGAGTCTGGGCTACTAATAATCATGTTCACATTAGGATGCTGTAGTCTACCCTTGATTTTAACTCATAGGACATAGCAGTATTGAGAGATCACCTAAGGAATATCCTGGACTCCAGACATATTTTTCTTTACCTCCATTATGCAGTACTAATTCAATTTCCACTTGCTAATCAGATCAGTTATGCCTTTTCAGTACAGTAAAACCTGTAGTGTTTGCCTTTAGATCCAGATGCATGAGAAGTTCAAATTAGTCAAGAGGCATTCTTAAATTCCAGTTCATTGAAATCAATGCTGGGTCTCCACATGGGAATTTTCCTCCTTTGGACTAAGTACACTAAGTCCACAAGTCTTTAACCAATTATAACCTCTAAACAAGGTAATAATGACACTTGTGCCTAATATAATACAACTAACATACTCTAACCCAATTTTATCTGATAATTTATAAGTGAACAAAACAAACGTAGTTGGAGTATACATGCTCCCAGATGCTATTCACAGCAAGCATAGTCTAGAAGAGCAGGGGTTGCAGGAACAGGGAATAATAACACTGCTAGCAGGTCGTTTGGAGTAATAGTGAGTGGTACCTTGTTTCCACCCCTTTTTACCTAAATTCATGGATCCCAACTTCTGGAGAAAAAGAGTTTTGTACAATGGTTTAGAATATGCAGAGTTTCCTGGAGAACATTGCCCCAAACCTTCCTAGATCTTGCCAACAAAATGGCACTTTATCTGTGACTTTAGGAGTTTATTCCATTGTTCTATCAAACCAGGTGCTTCGGGATGATGAGGAACATGATTAAACCAGTGGATTTCAGGAGTGTGCGCCCAAGGTCGCACTTCATTTACTGCGAGCTAAGACCCCAATCTGAGGTGATACTGTGTGCAGTATACTGTATTGGTGACTGAGACATTCTATAAGTGCATGAATCATAGTTTTGGTAAAAATACTGCATGCAGAGAAAGCAATTCCATATCCAGAGTATGTATCTGTTCCAGTAAGGACAAAATGCTAGCCTTTCCATAAAGGAAATGGCATGTGTAATCAATCTGTTGCCACTTGATCTCCACAAGGAATGTTCCTCTACTTTGTTCTCAGTGTTGGTCTCTGCTGCTGATAGATTGGGCTCTCAGAAGTGGCCATAGCCAAGTGAACCTTGGTAAGTGGAAGCCCATGGTACTAAGCCCACACATAACCTCCAATTTTACACTTGAAAGCCTTCTCAAATTTTCCTTTTAGTTGTTATTTATGTGTTTGAGTTTCTGCATGTGTGCAGAAGATGTTATTGGATATAGAAGTGCCGAGGGAAATTAAAAAATAAGAGGGATGTAACAATGAGCAGTCAGGATCTGAGAGGACTATTATAGAGCTCAGGGTGAGGGGCAGGTAGTTTCTGTACAACATGAGCAAAGAAACATTTAAGGAAAAGGGAAAAGCAGAGTAAATTAAAAACTCTCTGCCTAGAGTCCTTTCCCACCCTGTGGATCAGTGCAAGGTTGCTCCTGTGGGCACACTTCTCATGATGTCAGCTGTATTTTTCACACTTCTTTGCAAATTTTGATCTATTTATATCTTTCCTACAATTATATCTTCCCATTATGGCCACTAACTACTTTGAGTGGGTTTCTGTTGTTTGTGAAGGACAGTATCATATCATTCTTGGTTACCAGAATGGCGTGGGTAACCAGGTATTTTACCAAGCTGGAGCATAAAATTAAAAGAAAGAAGAGAAGAAGATATGTCAAAGGGTTCTGGTGGTATAGATGGATTACACATTGAGTTTCTAACCACAAGATCAGCTGTTCGAATTCAAACAATTGCTCATAAAAGAAAGATGAAGTTGTCTACTCCTGGAAAGATCTAATGTCTTGAAAACCCAAAGGGTAGTAATGTTCTATTCTATTGGATCACTGTGAGTCAAAATCATCTTGAATGCATTGAGTTTAGTTTCCATTTTGAGAAAGTGCAGCTGTAAAGAAATCTAGGGGTTAAACATGAGTAGTTTTATGCTATTCTGATTAAGAACTTGAACTTTGCTATGTAAACCACAAAGATAACTTCAGTCTTTCAAGCAAGAGAGTGATATGATCAGGTTGCATTATATGAAGGTCACTAAAGAGTGCTGTGAGAACCTCTGTTGGCAAAGTGGTTGTGAAGTGGGCTGTGATCTGAAAGGTCAGCAGTTCAAAGCCTACAGCTTTTCCAAGAGAGAAAGATAAGCTTCTCAACTTCCATTAAGAATTGCAGTCTTGGAAACTCACAGCAGCAGTTCTACCCTGTCCAATTGGTTGGTGATGAGTCTTCATTGACATGATGGCAGTGAGTGGGTGGTAGTGTTACACTACTAACTGAAACTGTTGTTGGGAGAACTACTAATAAGATATCCCAGAAGAAAGCGCTGGCAACTGCTTCAGAAAAGCAAATCTTGAAACCTTAGGCAGAGCAGCTCAGCTTGATAACATTAAAAAAAAAATCTTTACAAGCAAATAAGACAGGCTTATAAAAAGGAAATGTGTTGAGAATGCTGATGGCAACAAATGCACAAATGTGTTTAGAACAGTGGATGGATGGATGGCTTGTGACAAAAGTTGTGTGAAGCCTCAATAAAATGATGAAAACAGAGAAAATACCATTATTAAGAAATATTATGAGTCTAAAGTAAGACATTTTTAAAGGAGTATAGAGAAAATATTTGATTGTGGGATTTATATTAAACAGGAATTTTGATAAAGGAAGGAGTTAGAGCATACTCTGCACATGATTACTGGAACTTTATCAATAAGTGTTACAGACCTTCAGTATAGATTTTACCTGCATGTGAAGAAAACCAAAATCCGCACAACTACATCAATAGGTAACATTATTATGCACAGAAAAGACTGAAGTGGTCAAGGATTTCATCTTGATTGGACGCAACATCCATCCTCAGGGAAGTAGTAGTCAAGCTAGCAAAACACAAGTTGCACTGGATAAAATCATCTCCACAAGACCTCTAAAGTGTTAAAAAAAATCATAGATGTTACTTGGAGAACTGAAGTGTGCTTGACCCAAGCCATGATATTCTCAATCATCTCATAAACAGGTAAAAGTTGGATATTGAATAAGGAAAACAGAAGAAAGAATGATACACTTAAACTGTGATATTCTGCATAAGAAGTATAGCCAGAATGCTCCTTAGAGGAAAGAATGGTATGACTTTGTCTAAAGTAATTTAGACTGCATGTTTTTAAGAATTACCAGTTGCTAGAGAAGGGCCTATGCTGTGTAAAATGGAGAGGCAGTGAAAGAGGACATGGGTTAACACAATGGCTGCCATAATGGGCTCAACCTAAAAACAAGGGACAGGTGGTGTTTTTTTTTTCTGTTGTTCACACAGTCCCTTTGTATCAGGACAGACTCAATAACACCCAATAACAACATTATCAGCAAGGAAAAATCTTGGAGTAGTGGTACAATCAAAAGAAAACAAATTAGCTCAGGTGGAGATGTTAAATTCACCGTGTTGCTCCATTTAGCAATCAGCAGAAAAACAAAATGAAGTATCTCAAGCAGAAAGGAATTTAATACATTGAATTAGCTTTTCATACAACAGCTGAAGTGTTGTAAAGCAAAGGTCAAAGTAACTGCTGTTAGGATTTAGGAAAGCAGAAAATACTGGAATTGGGTGAAATTATCCCAAATGAGCACAACTGCCTACATCACCAAAGACAATTCACAGAACAATGCCCAGAAAGTTCTTACACGGTTTCATATCTGTCAAATCTCCCTGTGATAGGTAGACTGGTTGTGCCAACATGACCAATGAACACATATAGGAACAATTGAAGGGTGGAGATATAAATGGCTTGGCGATCCCACCCTTTCTTACTCTTGGATCTTTGGACCAGCTGGCTGCATTGTTTGTCCTGTGCCTCGACCTCCGAGCTACAAGCCATCTAATCTGTGGACTGTGTTGCTGTGAGTCAACTCAAGCTCCGTCTGGCCACACTCCTGGAATATACATTGCTTGAGCTGGGGACTGTTGGACTCTGTCATTGGGCTGACTGTTGGTGACCTGCGTTGTTGTTTGCTCCTTGTGGCCGGATAGCCTGAATTGCTCTAGTAGACTGAAAGTCTACTAGGTCTCTCACGCAAATGAGTTGAAGTGAGTCTTTTGTACTGCTCTATAGATTAGTTAGCTGTTTACTTCTTATATTAGGTATCTTTCTGTCTATATAAATATATAGAGAGAATAATTCATGTCCTGGTTTTGTTTCTCTAGAGAACCCTGTCTAATACACTCACCATGTACCTTCCTGCCATTGAACAATTTTACATTCCTCTGACATAGTATATTGTAAGGCATAAATGTAAAATGGGTGAATTAAACTCATTTTTCCATTTCTGCCCACTCACTAACACTGGCGTATAAAAATGTCTCACGAATAAAAGCATGCTTAAAAACATATAGTGCAGTGGGGAAGTACAACTGTCTGATGAGAACTTCTTAAGATGATTGCTATTGCATAACACCTACACTTGTTCACTCCTGTTTGAAATTATAATATGTAGCTATTACTGTAGACATGATGCCAGGCACTGGGTAACAAGTTCTTGTGTATTATGTAATTTTTCCTAATAAACTTCATCCGTGGCAGCTGTAATAATATCTGCCACATTTAACAGATGAGGCAATTTAAACACAGAGAGGATAAATAAAATGCTCAATGACATCGCTGGTATATTCCAAATTGAGAACTTAGGCTACTTCTGACTGACAACACAATCCGAGCCGCGGACACTTGTGCTGCTCACGGCCTGTGTTCTACAAAATTCCAGGTGAACTGGAGAGCACAACATTGCGTTTCCAGAAACAGGAATGTGAAAAGTAATGCCAGGAGGTTAGGGGGAAGGTGAGGAGAGGGGGGCTTGATTGAGATGAATGACACATGGCTGCACCACCCCCTCTAGGGGAACAAACAAGAGAAACCAAGGGGGAAAGCGGTCAGCATAAGATATGAAATAACCAGAGTTTATAGTTTACCAAGGGATCATGAGGATGGGGCAGGAAGGAGCTGGGGGGAGGGGGAGGAGAGCTGGTGTCAATGACTCAACAGAAAGTAAATGTTTAGAGGAAAATGATGGCAACATATGTAAGGGTATGCTTGATACAAGTGACGTATGGATTTTATAAGTGTTGTAAGAGCCCCTAGTAAAATGATCTTTTAATAAAAGGAAAAAATAAGTTACTCACCTATAAACCTCTTATATCCATGACTCTCACACTCCAGACTAGTTTTCTTTTGGCTCTGTGCCTGCATGTTTAGTGGGCAGCATTAGAGCAACTTGTTATGGCAGAAATACGAGTAAGGAACAGTGAATTTAATGGCAGTGTTTCCCTTCTCTTTAGCCTGTGTGGCAGCAACAACTGAACCTTAGTACTAAACCAAGCAGCACATAAGCAGAGAAGAGCATGTGAGCCTGCTTCTCCTCCACTCTGTCGTTTTGGGCAGGTAGGGAGAAAGTTCTGCATGAGAGACTGAGATTGTTTATTGCAGAGAGGTGAGATCAGAGGCAAAGACTTGAGACCATTTAAAATATATTATATTGTAAGAGAGGCCAATTTTTCCCATCTGCAAAGAGAGGAAATGTCACTTTTTATTGAATATTGCATGGAGCATATCTTAAATAGTTAATAAGATCCGAGGAAATCCTTGTAAATACCATTGCTTAGCTTGTTCTTTAAATGTAAAGGTTAGATACCATTTCAGGAGGCTTCGTCACATGTTTTAAATGACTCCTTCTTCCCTTTGAGCAGCTGTAAATTTGTATGCACAATTCATTGTTTTTCATTAATGAATAATGCCCAAAGGAGAATGAGATAGATTAAAGAGGGAATCTAGCATTCGGGAAGAGGCAAAAAGTCAGATCTGAATGTCTTAGCAAAAAGGGAGTGCAGTTTTATATGAGTGGAGTGTCTCAAGCAGTTTGTTTGGGGATACTATCTAGATGACTTAGTTCTGCCCTATACAACACCATCTCTATTTAAAGAGTTAATTGCTGATATTTAAATTTAAATTCTATTAATTAAAATTAAATTCCATTGAAAGGTTAGTTCTCAATCATACTAGGTATCAAAGTGGAAAATAGATTTAAAAACAAAACTGTATCAGTAAAGAAAAGGCAGTGACCTATAACTCACTTAGCATTTTTTTGCATTTTGTGTGTATATCTATTTCTTCTTAGCTAAACTGTTTTGCATTCATAAAATATTGAAGTCCTTGTTGAAATTGCATGGGGACCATATCTGACTTCTTTCTCTGTATATAGTCAATTTATATGGCTCTTCTAGCCATAGTCTTTTAGGTGCTGTATTACAAATTCTGGCATCTATGCACATAATTATCATCATATTTTGGAAGGAGTTCTCTAAGGGACAGAATTAAGGTGGGATTAAGTCCCCACCTTACTAACAGGTGTGAACCAACCCACTACCCTTTGTTTTCCAGGGGTTATAGACTGCTGGAAAAGAAAAACCTCACCCCATGCCTCCAAGTAGAAAGGCCATCTGGGAAGCATAGGCATATCCCAGGGTTATCTAAAGAGAGTCATAAATGAAGCACATTTCAAATCTTTGTCTGAAGGGGCCAAGGCCAAGAACAAAGGCACTACAGGCTTCTGCATGGCATGGAGACCATGAGGTAGAACACAGGACCCAGGCTGAGACCAGAGGCAGGGGCAAGGAGACCATGATAGCAGAAGAGCAGTGCCAGGACCATAAGACTGTGAGACTGAGCTGTAGGCTGGCTTTCTAGGCCCTAGAGGCAAAAGGCCAAGGAACCACATGACAGAGGGGCCGAACACTAGAGAGACTTAGCTACTGGCCAAGAAAAGGCACTATATTTACACCAATAAATGTAGTTTTTTATTTACTGATTCTGACTATTGGTAACCGTTAACTTTCCTAACAAATCCCTTTAATTGTGAGTTCGCTGTGTTCATTGTAGTGAATTATCACTCCAAGCACAGAAGTACAGGGCCATGTTAGGAATGATTGGTATCAGAATAAAGGTGGTTAGTGCTAGAATAGGGTGGAGGCATGCTTGAACCATGCCTTGTGGCAGTAGGAATGCCGCAGGGTCAGATGTGACCATACAGTTTGCTCAACAAAAGGGAGAATTCAACTTCACATCTGCCAAACCTGATTCTGATGAACCTAAGATGAGACATAACTCCACCCTCTTTCTGTCTTTACACTATTCTGAACCAACCATCCCTCCCAAATCTCTCTAGCTCTCCTTCATCCATAGGAGTCCCTCTTCTCTGGTCCTCGGCTGGTCCTCGGCTTCTCTGGTCCTCTGGAGCTCTGTGCTCCCTTGGCCATTGTTCAGCCTGGACAAGAGTTAACAACATTCCTTTTGCTGTTGTTGTGATGTGACAATGACTTGCTTCAGACTGATAGCAACTTTTTTTACCCTGCAACATTCTCTTGAGTATTGTTATGCCTTAACCCATAGTTGCAGATACTAAGTCAATCTACTTGAAATCTTTCCTCTTTTCCACTCTCCTTCCACAAAAGAATCTTTAGTGCTTACAATTGACCAAAGGGCATTTTGCAACCTTCTGTATGAAGCCATTCATCTTTAATCTTATGTGGGTAGTGAAGCTATGCATAAAAAATTTAGTACTTCCCTGTTCTGTTCCATGATTTTGGTGGCGTGCCATGCTTTGGGAAGGAATCTTGCACATATGCCTCACTTTTTTCTTGATGCCCCTAGGATTGATTCTTTGTTCCTGCTTCTGAGATAGTTCACACATATTCAACTAAATGCGAAAATTGACTAATCCTCTCCCTGAATTAGAGCAAACAAGGTTTAGATTACTCTAATTTAGAGAGGGGATTGGTCAGTTTTTCTCATTTGGATGAGTATAAAAGTGAGCCATCTCAGAAGCAGGAATAAAGAATCCAATGACCATCATGGATCAAGTGAAAATTCTGGGAACATAAAAAGGGGGCACTGCATGCTGTAAAATCAGGAAAGGCAGTCTCTTTTCATGCCTTCTTCCATGTGATCACTCTGTCTTCATGGTTGGGTGCTTCATGGTAGGATCTGCATGACCGCTCCAGCTTCTGTGAAGATAAGACCTGTACTATCCCCCATGGAGTGAGTTAGTGTCCTCCTCCCTCTGTTATCCTTTCACTTTCTTTTTCTCTTTCCCCCCTCCTTCCTTCTCCCTTACTGTGCTGTACCCAACATGTACCTTCCTGAGTTTGTTCCCCCCTCCTCCTCGTTCCCTAAATCTCTACCCAACCCTTAAGTTATAGGAGGCTTCTTCTCTATACTTACCTTGTTGATTGCACTTACCTCAGGAGACTCATGCTGTATTTCTCCTTTTGTGGTTGACTGACTTCACTTAACATAATTTCCTCCATCTCCTCCCATGAGGAGACATGTTCCATGTGTTCCTCAATGCTTTTGAGTGAAACATAGTACTCCATTGTGTGTATGTACCAGAGTTTGCTGATGCACTACTGATGGGAATTTAGATCCTTTCCAACTCTTTGCGATAGTGAATTGCGCTGCAATAAACATTGGTGTGCACACCACTGGTCTTGGTTTATTTCTTATCTCTTCTGGGTATATACCTAGTAGAGGGATAGCTGGGTCATAAGGTAGCTCAATTTCCATTTTCCTTAGATATCGCCAGACTGCTTTCCATAGCGGCTGTACATATCTACAGGACCACCAACAATGTAGAAATGTCCCTATTTCACCACATCCTCTCCAGCATCTGTTGGTCTCTGATTTTCTGATTTGGGCTAACCTCAAGGTTGTTAGATGGTATCTCATGGTTTTTTTGATCTGCATTTCTCTGATGGCTAATAATCAGGAGCATTTTCTCATATACGTATTGGCCATGAGTCTCCTCCTTAGTGATACTTCTTAGTTCTGTTTCCCATTTCTTCAAAGGGTTAACTGTTTTCCTCTTTCTGCAGGCAAGGAGGGTATTATAGATTTTCATAATAAGCCCTGTTGTGCCATTGCCAAACATCCTCTCTCTGTCTGTGGGTTGCCTAGTTACTCTCTTGGTAAAGTCTTTTGATGTACACAGGTGTTTTGCTGGCCACATCCAGACCTGGAAGTAGGGGCGGCAGAGAACAGACTGGGGGAGGGACCAGAATGCCACACCTACATGGAGACAGGTGGATACAGAGGATGAGAAAGAGAGATGGTCTGGTCTCCATGATGACCAGAGCCTACCCATGATGGCCAGAAAACTATGGCTTTGCAGAAACCTACGCCACAGGGGGGCCATGGCAAACAATAATAGGACCTGTCATACGAACTCCCTAGGGAAGCAGACAATGACAGAGGACATTTCGGGGGTCATATGGTTGGAAAGAAATGTGGGCTGAGCCTCCAAAATGGACCTAATCAAGAAAAGAGCACTACTAGTTGGACAGTGGGGAGGAGAGAATGACTGGGCTGATGGTTCCTAGAAGGTTATGGGGGAAAGGGGATAGGAAGGGGGGCCTGGACAGACTCAGGGATGGGGGGGGAACCAGTGAGTGGTCTGCAGTAGGTGGTGGGAGGGTGTGGGAGGCCTGGTGGGGCTGAAGTAAAAGTAATGTAATAGAGAGGAAGTACTGAAACCCAAACGATGGCCGTGTATGACAGTGGGACGGGAAGAAGGCAGAAGGAAATAGAGGAAGGAACTAGAAGGCAAAGGACACTTGCAGAGGTCTAAACACAGACATGTACATATGTAAATATAAGCACTTTTTATAAGGAGGGGAAAAATCCAGATACATATATTTATATGTTTAGTACTAAGGTAGAAGCTGGACCTTGGACCCCTACCCAGCTGCTCTCCCTCAAGGCAAGAACACTTTATTCTATTAATCTAGTATTTCAGGATGCTCACTAGCCCAATGCAATCACTGAAGTCAAACAGATTCATAAGCAAATGTGGTGAAGAAAATCCATGGTCCCCAGCTACCAAAGGATATGGAGTCTGGGATCTCAAACCCTGAAGATAAACAAACAGTCATCTAGCTGAGAGGTATCCAAGCCCACAGGGAAGAAGTAGCTATGAGGTGTCAAAAGGACCAGGCCTCAGGCATCAAGCAGGAAAACATTGTACCACTGTGAGTGATTTCCCATGAGACGACCACTGAGGACATGTGGGGATTGAACAAGAGTGATAAAGATGGCTGATGGTACCTGGCTATCAAAAGATATGACATCCAAGGACTTAAAAGTGTGAGGGTGAACAAAAAGTTATATGGCTCAGGAGCAACAAAACCCACCTTAGAAGATGCACACCAGCCTGTGCAACCTAGAGATGTGGAAAGACCCAGATATCAGGCATCAAAGAACAAAAATCATATTTGTGTGCCCGCCCTGGCAACAAGATCATGGAAGACAGAAGGGAGCTGACGCAGACAGAGAGGAGAAATCTGATGGCACCCAACTACCAAATAATAAAGCACCTGGGATCATTAAGGCTTGAGGGTGAATGGGTGGACATCTAGCCCAGAAGCAGCAAAGTCCACATGGAAGAAAAACACTAACATGTGTGATCACAAGGGGCTGAAGGGAGCAGATATCAAACATCAAAGAACAAGAACCACGTCACTGCAAATGGGGGGAGACCAGAATGGGGAACCAAGGCCCACTGTGGGTAATTGGACACTCTCACAGGGGAGTTATGGGGAAGAGACAGGCTAGTGAGGCGCAGTGAGGTAGCAATGAAATATACAACTTTCCTCTAGTTCCTGAAGGCTTCCTCCCCCCAACTGTCATGGTCCCAGTTCTACATTACTATGGAAATGAGAAATGGAAATTTGGGGAACCCAGGACAGATGAAGCCCTTGGGGCCAGTAGTTGGAGTGAAGCTAGTGGAAGGATGGAGAAAAGTGGAGTAGAGAGGGGGAGCCAACTTCAGGGATTTACATATAACTTCCTACCTGGGGGACAGACACGGGGGGAGAGGGCAAGGGGAGGCATCAGGCAGTGTAAGTTATGACAAAACAATAGTTTATAGAGTATTGAGAGTTGGTGGGGGAGTGGGGAGCAAGGATGGAGGGGAAGGGATTTGAGGCTGAGGTCAGCGGCTCAGATGGAAAGGTGGAGGTTCAGAGAATGATGAGAGCTGTCAGCATGTGAAGAAGCCTGACACAATATACGTATTCATGTATTATGAGAAATGATGTATGAGCCCCCATTAAAATTATTAAAAAATAAAATGAAATATCACATTGAAAAAATAAATAAAAATAAAAAAACTAAAATCAGGAAAGGTATGCAAAAGATTTTTATCCCCTCACCATATATGTACAGTCTATATGCTGTGCCAGTCATCAGAGGAGCTGGTTTCTATGAAGATAAATATAGCATCAAGATTGCAGGAAGGATTATTAATAACCTGCGATATGCACATGACCCAAGCTTGCTTGGTGAAAGTGAGGAGGACTTGAAGCACTTGCTGATGAAGGGCTGATGAAGATCAAGAACTGCAGTCTTCAGTATGGATTAAAACTCAATATAGAAAAAAAAGCAATATCCTCAAAATTGGACCCATGTGAATCAAGAAGCATCAATGTAAAGGGAGAAAAGATTGAAGCTGTAAGGAATTATACCTTCTGTTACTTCACAACCAATGTTCATGGAAGCAGGAGTCATGATATCAGAGGGCACATTGCATTTGGTAAATCTACTGCACATGAACTCTTTAAAGTGTTGAAGAGCTAGGTTGTTACTGTGAGGACTAAAGTGCATGTGATACAGACCATAGTATTTTCAATCGCATCATATAAGGTGAAAACTAGATATTGAATAAGGTAGACTGAAAAAAGAATCAACACATAGGACTTATGTTGCAGCAAAAAATCTGGAAAATACCATGATCAGTCAAAAGATGAGTCCATGTGAGAAGCACAACCAGAATGCTCGTTAGTGGCAAGAATGGCAAGACGTTTTCTCACACATTTTAGAAATGTCGTCAGGAGAAACCAGTCCCTGTAGAAGATGTCATACTTGATAATGTAGAGGGGTATAGAAGAAGAGGAAGACACTAAATGAAATGGATTGACACTAAAGCTGCAACAATGTGCTCAGGCAGAATGATTGCAAGGATGGCACAGAACCATATAGTGTTTATGCTGTGCACAGGGCTGCTTGATCATAACCCACTTGATGGCATCTAACTACCACAACATGATTAAAAGTTTCACAGAATTGGAGAGAATCCACACTTCCCACAGATGCTATGCTTCTACTAAGTCATCCTCCTTTACTGATAATAGTTGATTCATGGAAATTTTCCACTCACTGAACTCAGCTAGGTTTTTTTCCTCTTGAGACTCTAATGGGTATGTTATAATATAAAATAACATAATATGCCCTGATATATATATATATATATATATATATATATATATATATATATGGCTAACCCCCCCCCAAACAAACAAAACTGAGATTTATTTTCAAAGCTTTTAATTGAGTGCTCATACAACTCTTCTCACAATCTGTACATCATTTGAATCAGGCATGTTTGTACCTATGTTGCCCTCATTCTTTTCTAGACATTTGCTGTCTATTGAGCCTTTTGTATAAGCTTTTTCTCCTCCACCCTACCTACAGTTCTTTTTTTTCTGAATTCAATCAAGGCTGGTTTAATGACCTCAGACTGTCAGGATTCTTTCTCCAGGACACTTGAATCCACTCAAATCTTGCTCAAGTGAGGACATATCTGAATCCCACGAGGGCTTGCATCAGGATTCTGGTAACAACAAGATATTCTCTCCCTATTTCTTGACTCTGCTACACCTTACAAAAAAATTCATTTCCTTCTGAAACACACCACGCACAGCCCCTCAGTATCCTTATTGGTCTTAGCCTCATAAGATTTCTACTTCAATAGAATAGTTCTGATTGCGCCACCTTGCCTGAGGTATTGCCAATGTTGGGTGGCCAGGGCATGAGGTACTAAAATTTTATGACTGAAGTAGGAGGGGGGAGAAGTTTCCCTAAATAAGAAGAGGTAGATAGATTGCAAACACACAGTCTTTAGGGAACCCTCTTCCACAGGCTGTTTTCCCTACACCTTGGATCCACTTTTTGACCCAGTTTTCCTCCACTTCTGGTAACATGCTGTGCCTTTTTTCCTGGAATACCTATATCTGATATCAGTAACCCCCCAGTTTATCCTTTTGGACCAACTCAAAAATCCCTACCTGGGCATCTCTTTGATCATGGTAATGTAGACCTTTTGTATTGCAAGGGCATGTGAATAGTACTGTCTCTCAATGGTTAGTGAACTCCTTGAACCAGAGACCACAGACTATTCTGTGCACAACTGTTAGAGGGTCAGTGGGGGGACTCTGTCAAGGTCAAAGTCAAGGCTCAAGGCAAGGGTCCCTCCTTGTCTGGGTCAAGTGTGGTTCAGTCCTTCACCAGAACTGCCTACTGCCACTACCATAGTATGCAACAACTTTGTCCAACCAAGTGCTCAGAAAGTGCCCTGCCTGGTGAGGGAGGAAGACACAGGGATAATAGAGAAAGGTAAGTATGCAAGAGAAGTCAGCAAGGGGGCAGAGGACTGGAGGGGAAAGGAGGCACAGACAACTTCCTAGAAGAGGGAACCCACTAAAGAATAAAGACCTTAAGAAATCAACCATGCACAGATCCATGGATCCAGCATGTGCTGGTCACAGGAGATACCATGTTCAGAGACCCAGCAACAACCAAGAGTGTATTACACTTTGGGGAACTGCAAGAAGTTCTGTCTGACAAAGAGCAGCACTGGACAATAGAGTTGGGGTGTGCAAGAATCAGGGTGGAGGGGAAAATGGAGTGAAGAGTCTCTAGAAATAAGCCTAGGGAGGTGTGCCAAGTCAGCGGAGCAGGGGTGATATTCAGGGGGGGGGGATTCCCTGGCCCAGTGGTCAATGGCCAGGGTCCACCCTGGTGGGTCAGGATCTACTCCAAACCAGTGGTTATTTTTGAATGTCATCTTGATTGCTCAACCTGGAAGACTTTCAAGTAGGAGGCGACGCCATGGCTCTGTGTTTTAGAAACATCTTTCAGACATTGGTGGAAGAACAATTTGAAGGAAGCCAAGACCTGCAACAGAGCAAAGAGGTAACAACCTGTTGGTGTTGTCAGAGAGAGTGAGAGAAAGAGAGAGAGAGAGAGAGAGAGAGAGAGAGAGAGAGAGCCAGCCTGGACTAGTTGTGATAACAGAGCAGAAACAGGAGAAATAAAGGGGAACAAGTTACTTGGAGAGGAGACACAACAGAAGGCAGACAAGTCACACCTGGGTGGGTACTGCTGGCAATTGACTGTCATTGCAATGGAGCAGAAGCAGTGTGAGAGAGAAGGTTGGAGTCAGCACTAGTTCTGTGCCTTCAGGTGACAAAGATCTTTCATGGATGTGGGGTCTTGCTTAATCCTCAACACAGAGACAGGAAGCGGGCACCGATATTCCTGTTTCACGAATGGCGGATGTCCTATAGCAGGCACTGCTGTCTGCCCACCAACAGGCCTTCTCCCGCTTTCTCTTGGCTACCAGAAGCCCACTTGGTTGGAAGTCCAGCTTCTGGGGTGCACCGTGACTTACCCACACCCACCCTGACATCCCTCTCAGGTCTGCTAATGGCCTCTCTAGAGTCAGGAGAAAACCCAGCTCTGCAGGGAAAGAAAGTGTTCTCCTTGTTGGAAGACCTGTTAGGTTTCTCGCATGGGACATACCTCCATGTGCTTGGCTTTGTATGACAAAAGATTCACGCTGAAGGCTGGCTTGCGATTCAAGGGGAGTGGTGGTTTATAAAGGACAGGAAACCTTTCAGGTTTTATAGTCTCAAAAAAGCATGTGCTATTTCTAAGAAGTGTGTCGAACGGAGCGAGCACTGGGCCTCCCCACTGAACACAGAGAAGTACGTGGTGGCGGTGGGAGCTGCTCACCCACATGTGGTCACCTGAGGCCAGAGAGACGCAGCACCACTGAGCCACTGCACGAGCAGGTCCCAAGGAACCAAAGGGTGGGGAAAGAGGACAGCCCTTTGTATTCAATTTTTTTCACAAAACAACCTTATCACCTTCAAAGTACTTTCCATTACACTTAATATATTTGTCAAATCTATGATTCCCTTCTTGGAAATGATTTTAAAACTCATCTCTGACATTGCATTGCTTGTTTTTCTCGTCACCTCTTCTATGTTGTCAAATAATGGCCCTTTGATGTCCCTCTTTCTCTAAGGAAACAAAGAGAAGTCACAGAGCAAGATCAGATGAGTAAGATGCGTGGGGCAAGACAGGGATGCTGTTTCTATTTGTCTAAATCTGGTGTTTTAAGGTGGCTGTGGGAGCAGGTGCATTGTCATTGTGGAAGAAACAGCACCCCGCTTGCCACAAATCAGGCTTTTTTTTGTCACACACCTTTACATAATCTTTACAGAATCTCTGAACAGTCTGACTTGGTGGTAAGAACTCCAAATGAAATATGAGTTGACATTTTTATCTGTTTGGGAAGTTGACAGATCTCCAGAAAGAAGTTTGCTATCCATTGATGTTTCAACTTTTTTGAAATGAGAAAAGTACTCATACACCAGAGTTTTTCTTTAGTGCTGTTCTTCTAAGCTGTGTTCAACTAACAGCAATTTCTACAGCATTTTTTCTGGGTAGGAAACAAAATTTCACAGCACCATGCTGTTTTTTTTAATCAAATATCTAAAAAAGAATGAGGTTTGAGCAAAACTACTTCCATGAAAAAAAATCACTGTGAACAGAGAGAATCTTCCAAGGCTATGCCACTGGGTACACTAACTCAGAGCGAGTTGCTTGATGTTTGCCTGGGGGTGAGGTGGGGTGGGGGGAATGTATTACTATGAAAATCCACTGTGCCCAGCACAATTGCAATTCCAGTTCTATTTGGGTTCCCCCTTATAGATAGATCACTGAGTCTTCCATACAACTCATAACTGTCAAATGATGACTTTTATCAAGAACAGGTAGTCAGAATGAAACATGATAAAAGCCTATGTGCAAGGAGGCAGAGGTAAGTCTGTTCTGGGTCCCCAGCAAAAGTCAGATCAATGTTTGTCTAATCAGGAGGTTCAACTACCTTTCTTTCCAAACAATGAGAACATTTTAAGCTTTGGGACACACTCTTTTTAAAAGGCCTTCTTATTTTGGTATCAGCATCCTCTACTGAAATTCAAGAAGTCTATCTTATAACATGTTTTAGGGGAAAATACTGTAGGTAGGAACAGGAGTTATTTTTAGGTCACTTTATCTGTTAACCTGCTGCAACGTGTTGCTGTAAATGACAATGAAATGCCTTTGCTTGTTTCTTTGCATGACACTTAAAGATCATAGAACTCTCTTTACATGTATTTTCTTTCTTTTTTTGGGGGGGGGGCATCACTGCTCTCTGGTGGTGGGAGTAGGAGGTCCAGGCCCACTGCTGGAATTGAACCTCCATCCCAGTGGGCCGCAGCCCCGCGCACAGCCACTACGCCACCGGGGCTCAGCCCTCTTTACATGTATTTTCATGAAGTATGCAAAATATACTTCAGGGAACCATTTGTCTTTATGAGACTCAGTAAAATCCATGATATTACCACCGCTATCAGTTTGCTGGGGATGGTCTCTTCATATCTTTTGCAATGAGTTGTTTAGTTGCAGGTATTTCTTATTCTGCCTTTCTGTAAATATGACAATAGCATTTTGGGAGACCTTTCTGAAGTAGAAAGAAAATACAAAAGCTTAACAATTTTTACCTTCTGTGTCTATTATGTATTTTTGTTTGCTTGGGTTTTAGCTGTGGTTACTTGGTATCAAGTAACTCTACGTACAACAGAACATCACACTGCCTAGTTCTGTACCAGCCTTATGATAATTGATATGTTTGAGCTCATTCTTGCAGCCAGTGTGCCAGTTCATCTTTTTGAGGTCTTTCTGTTTTTTGCTGACTCACTATTTGAATAAATCTGAGGTACTCATCCAGGGACCCTTTCCTGTCGAATATATGTGCAAAGTACTTGAGATGAAGTCTCACTAGCTTTGGCTTTAAGAAAAATGTTGACTGTATTGCCTCTGACACAGATTATAACCTGGAACTTAGTCCAGGTTATAGTTCTTGTCAGCATTATAATGTAAAAGCACTAATTCTTCCTTACTGTAGGAGGTCACTGCTTAATATTTTGTTACTGTTCAATTAAAATGTGGAAATTTCCTGCTGTTATTATTATTATTATCATCATCATCATCATCATTATTGGCTTATCACTTAATTTCACTTTGTAAAGAGAAATATGTTTTAATATATATGAACTTTGCTGAAATTCATTTTATGGCTCAAAACCTTTGTATCATGTTGTCTGCCATACATTATCTGTGATTTCTTTAGTCATTTGGATATAGCTTCTCACTCCATTCCAATTTTATGTCATAACCTGGTATCCATTTATTCCATGGCATGTGTTATAATTTGAAAGTGTTCTTGTGTATGCATATATCCTATGCGTGCAAGGTTTGTGCCCATCACAAGCCTTTAATATATGGGAGGATTTCAAAAAATTGGGGGGAATATCCCATATTTAAAAAATTGAAACATCGAATTTATTATTACAAAATATGATTTTGCAAAGCTGTGAGGTTTGGTTTTCCTTGGTTCTTGCTTCTCTACATAGAAAGAATTCACACAGCAGAGGGATGATTGCCAGTCAAAGTAAAGTTTTATGAGTGAAATTAAAGCTTTTGGTAGCATAGTCTCACAGTCAAGAACTGGCCATCTTTGGAGAGCAAGGAGGACCAGAGTTGAGGGCTGCATGGAGAGACTAGGAAAAGAGGGGTTTCAGAACCCAATGAGAGAACATGACTTCTCCAAAATGGGTAGAGGGACAAGGAAGGAGAGATGGACCCAAAAAACACCATACCTATTAGCTCTATTTTTTCTAAAACAATTAGAAGTCCTCTCACATATAAATATTGAAAAAATGAACAAACAATTGATTTAATGGCTCTGTGTATTAGTGGTGCGTAATTCACTGGATATAGACAGAATAGCAAAGAGGCAATTGCACACTGATATTCAAAGACTATGCAATCAGAAACTGAAAATGGAGCATGGTAGTCTGGGAAGAAATGACAGGAGTAAAAAGAAAAATTAGAACAATATCATACTATGTAGGTTAAGAAGAAATGTGTCAAAAGCAGCAAGCAACAGTAAATTTGAGATCATATTGAGAGATAAAAATAAGGATCACATTAGGTCTGTCTGATTTAGATATCAGGATACTGACAGTAAAAGTAAAGAGTTGATTGGGTGAGGCAGATGGTAGACTTCAGTAGGTTTAATATGAGCATTCTGAGATTTATGCTGATAGTTTATAGAAGCATTTATTATTCATAATATGATCCTTTCATCTTACTTCATACAGTGTATATTGATAAGGATTAATTTTACATCTAGGACAGAGCTGTCATGATTTAGCTTTATAAAGAGATAATAATAAATACAGCCTAAAGTTCAGGAGCCAAAAGAGAGCCCAGATGTCCAGTTCTCTCTTTTCTTACAACACCAAAATTTGTCCACTGGCAAAACTTCACATGGATGACGGTACTAATATTCTGCGGCTGCTAAAATTAAATTCTACAAGTGGGTGGATTTAAAGAATAGAAGCTTATATTTTGATAGTTCTTCAGGTTCAAAGTCCAAATCTGGGCCATGTCCGTGTTGCTTGCCTTCTCTGAGTCTCCCCTGTATTTTCAGATTCTACTTTTGTACTTGAATATTACAGGGAGATACTTGCATGACCTCCCACTGTGTGGGCCTGGGTCTACTTTGTTCTTGTTATAAGATGCTACTGGGAGATGATTAACCTAGGAGACACATAAATTTGGTTTGACTTTGTCTATAATACTGCTATAACTACTATGTCCCAAAGGAAAGACTTTAATAAGCCAATTCATTTTCTTACCGGTTAGATGGTTACAGGTCTGAATTCAGATAATTGGCTCCAAAAGAAGGTTTTCTCCCTTGTTTGGTTCTGGAAGAAGATCCTTGTCTCTTCAGAACCTTCTTCCTGATTCCTTGGAAATCTTCATGCGTCTTGGCATCTTTCTTCCCCAGTCTCAGGTTTTTCATTACACTCCCTTATATTGAAAAGGAAATTGACTCAAAGCTCACTTACGCTGAATCCTGTCTTCGTGATTAGCAAAGATAACCCATTGCAAAATCAGATTATAAGCAGAGGGAGAGTGGTTTGAATGTACACCATATATTTTGGGGGGATAAATTCAATGCACAATAAACTTCTTTAATATAGAAAAGGAAATGCATATTTCCAAAAGAGGTTATATGTAGAGACATAGAAGTAATGACTTCAACATAACTTTTGGGCATTGAAATTCAAACAACAGTCACAAAAGACAAAGTGATTCTTTTCTTTTTTAATAATTTTATTAGAGGCTCATAAAACTCTTATCATAATCCACACATCCATAGATTGGATGTCAAGCACATTTGTACATTTGCTATCCTTATCTATTCTCAAAACATTTGCTTTATATTTGAACCTTTTTTATCAGCTCTTCATTTTCCCATTTCCATCCCCTCTCCCTCATGAACCCTTGATAATATATAAATTATCCCATCATATTTTACACAGTCCAACGTTTCCCTTCACCCATTTTTCTGTTGTTCATACACAAGAAGAAGGTTACATGTAGATCCTTATAATTAGTTCCTCTTTTCTAACCCATCTTCCCCCCATTCCCCACTCTCACTACTGGTCCTGAACATCTGTCCTGGATTCCCTGTGTTTCCTCTTCTGATCTGTACCAATGTACATCTTCTGGTCTAGCTGTATTTGTAAGATAGAATTGGGATCATAATTGTTGGAGAAAGCGGGCAGGGAGGGTGCATTTAAGAACTAGAGCAAAGTTGTATATTCATTGTTGCTATACTGCACCCTAACTTGTTTGTCTCCTCCCCCTGAACCTTCTGTGAAAGGATGTCTCATAATATACACCTGGGCTTTGGGTCCACAATCTGCACTCTCCCACATTCACAATGAGAAGATTTTTTTGTTCTTTGATGACTGATACTTGATCCCTTTGACACCTCAAGGTCACACAGGCTGGTGTGCTTTTTCTATGTGAACTTTGTTGCTTCTGAGTAGAAGATCACTTGTTTACCTTCAAGGTTAAAACTCCAGATTTTATATTTTTTGATACCTAGGCACTATCAGCTTTCTTCACCATATTTGCTTATGCACACATTCCTCTTCAGTGATTGTGTTGGGAAGGCGAGCATCATAGAATGCCAATTTAATACAGCAAAGTGTTCTTGCATTGAGTGGGTACTTGAGTGAAGGCCCAATGTCCTTTTGCTACCTTAATCCTAAACCTATAAATATATGCATGTAGATATATTTCCCCATCATCAGTTATAAATTTGTTTACTTATGCACATGCCTGTGTTTAGACCTTGATAAATGTCCCTGTCTCCTTGTTCTTTTCTCTATTTTCTTTTACCTTTTTCTTGTACCACTATCATGCTCAGTCTTCATTTGGGTTTCAGCAATTCCTCTCAGTTACATTGCCCTTGATAAATCCCCACTAGGCCTCTTACACCCTCCTCACCACTGATTTTTGAATCACTTGTGGCTCCCTTGT
>PVJH01007665.1:0-91051 GCA_004026705.1 Nesogale talazaci
ATTGAACTTTTTCAATATCATTGGTTCTTGTGCATGTATTGCCACTTGAAATGGCTGAATACCTGCATTAAGATCTCCTAAATTTTAACCTAGATTTTTCATTTCTTGTTCATGAGAATTCTGGAAAAGATATAGGGGTCCTCATTCAAGAATATGAAGTGGAGTAGACTCATAGGTTTTTACAGCACTGAGTTAAGCCCCGTTGTTTGATATTATCCCACTTGTCTCAAATGACTTGTTGCAATGGCTAAGCTCCCTGAGACCACAATGGATACAGTTTTAGGGAGTTTCTTTTTTTAAATTTACATAATTGTATTGGGGGCTCTTAAAGCTATTATAACTTTCAGTACATCACCTGTATCAAGCACATTTGCACACATGTTGCCACTTTCTTTTCCAAACATTTTCCACTTGAGTCCTTGGTATAAGCTCCTCTTAAAAAAAAAAAGCTATCCCCTCCCCCCTTTTTTAATGAATAATTTTATTGGGTATTCACACAGCTCCCCTCACCATCCATATGTACATCAATTGTATGCAGATCTCATTTGCACACTTGTTGCCATCATCACTCTCAAGATATCCTCCCTCCACTTAGGCTCCCAGTTCAGTTTTAGGGAGTTTCTTGATGCTTTTTGCCCTCTATGATATATTGAATATTCTGAATTATTCTTTAAAACAAATCTTTCAGTCAACAGGGTAACGACAAGAGATTCTTATCATAGAGGTTTCTGATACAATATGTAATACTATATATACTCTATGTACACTAGATTAATAATAATTTCTCTGAAAACAATCACATTATTACCTCCCCTCAATGACTTTATAATCAATGATGTTTTTACACTTCACTGATGGAATATACAGAAATCCTGTTGACTGCATCTATGAGAACAGCTAGATCATGGATACATTTAATATAAACAGTTAATCCCCAGTGCAGGAGCTGACTGTGGAACAGACCAACAATTATTCATGTTTAAGCTGAAGAAAATGAAATCAAGTCTATGAAAGCAAAAATATGACCTGGAGTCTACCCCACTGTCATTTTGAGAAGATCTAAAGAACAGAGTTGACACAGTGAATATTAAAAATAGAAGACCCAAGGGTGATAGGATCACCTGGAAAATGATATCAAGAACATCACTCAAGAAGAAAGCAAAGGGTCATTGAAAAGACAGAAATGATAGACAAGATCAAAGTGAAGTCAGAAGAAGAAACCCAGAGAAGTTCCTCTTAATGGTAGAGGAAGCTGAAGCAAATGAAGTAATAAAATGTGCAAACATCTAGAGTTAGAAAACAAAAAGGAAGAGCATGCTCAGGATAACTTACACTGAAAGAACTCAAGAAAAAATTCCAACCTCAATTTGAAATAGTGAAATATTCTTTAGGCAAAATATTGAGCAATGTAAATAGAAAACATCCAAAGAATATGGAACTATACCAAAAAGAACAAGTCAACATTCCACCATGTCAGGAAGTAGCATATTAGCAAAAACCAATAGTACTGAAGGAGAAATGCCACCTGCATTGAAAGTATTGACCAAAATCTAGTCTCCAGGAATTGATGGAATACCAGTTGAAGCATTTAAGCAAGCTGATGAAGCACTGCAAACACTTAACTCATTTATGTCAGGAAATTTGGGAAACAGCTACTTGACCAACAGACTGCAAGGAAATGCATGTTTTTACTCATTCTAAAGAAAGGTGAATCAATTGAATGCTTATGCTATAAAACACTATAATTGATATGGTATCCAAGCAAAATTTTGCTGAAGATCATGCAACAAGCATGGCAGCAGTTCATTGACAGGAAACTGATGAAGATTCGGGCCAGATTCAGAAGACATGGAGCAAGGCCTATAACTGATGTCAGGTAGAGCTTGGCTGAAAGCGAAGAATATCAGACAGATCTTTACCTATGTCTGATACCAATTATAAAGTCTCCTAACCCATGAAGCTCATGCGTTGACACCAGGACAATCACAGGGTAGTGGGTGCAGAGCCTTGTGTACCCAGTGGCAGTAGAAGCATCCCGGTGCTGGCAGGAGTCTCCACATGGCTTCATCAGCCCCAGAGATCTGGTTCCATCAGGGTAAGCCGGTTTGGTTTCTTCTCAAACTCCTCCAGTTCCCAGGACTCAGGGTCTATGCTGCCAACTTGTCTTGTCAGTCAATTGTGTCCAAGGAAGTTAGTCAAGTCTCTCTCCTTCAATTAGGAAATACTGCGAGATTTCCCAGAATTCTCAGAGAAAGCCATCCCCACACAGAGGTTTCATTGGCGAGCTCCTGATTGATAGGCTAGACTCTGCCCTTATCCTCCCAGTCATGAAATTGACACACGAGTACACAGCTAGATTACCCCTTAGAAGCAACGATGGCGAGACTTTGTCTTACATACTGAGGACATGTTTTCAAGAGAGGTCAGTCCCTGGAGAAGGACATTATGGCTTACAACAGTGAGCTGAATGGTAGGAGCCGTTGTGAGGACAGCCCAGGACCAGGTCGTATGGACGTGGTTGTGCATGAGGTCTGGTTGCTATGAGCTGTAACCCACTGGATAACACCTAAAAGCAGCTACAGTCTTGTCCTCATGGCACGATTTAGAAGGAAGCCTACTTCTAATTTTAGGTATTCTCATCTGTAGATTAACCTTATCTTAAACCTGATCCAGTCAGCTCTCATTATCAAGAAGTATAAACTGCCACTAGTTCCCTGGGAGTCTTGGAGAGGAACTCTCTTGCTAAAGAAATGTTGGCATAAAAAGCTGAATGAATCTCACTCACTAGAGTTTTCTTACTGGCTTCTGAATAGTCAGTGAATATTTATTCTAGTTCTAAGTTATGCTTCATGGTTTACCCATAATTTTAAAGGAGTATAAAAGCAGAGAAGGTTTTCACATCTTCTTGAATGCACATAAAAAAACTAGTCTGGTAGAGTCGATCTTTTGCTCCCCTTTGATATTGCTGTAATAAAAATCCAGCTGCATCAGCCTAAAGGTGTCCCACAAATTGAGGAGTTTAAAGTGCGCAATTTAGCTGACACTGCTGCAAAAATGTTCCTTCCTCAGTATCTACAACCCTTCCTGCCTAAATGTGCTCAGAGGAAATGGGAGGAAATGACACTCTTTTTCAAGTGATGTTATGAATAATGAAGTGAACATACAGATAGCTCTAAAAATTATAAATGCTCGTGAAAATATGGCCCCTTAATCTGATCCAAGGTGTAAAGACTCAGGTAGTAAATAAGACGAACTGATTGAATTATGATTTGGACCACAAGGTGGGATAGTTATGCTATGGTCATTGCATATCTTCATTTGTCCATCGTGCGTCAAGATATCCATCTGAATAGAGAAGAAAATGATTTCTGCATATATAAATTGTGTTAGTGACATTCATATGTGTCGAAGAGAGAACTCTATATCAAGAGGTAATTATATATCAAGAAAATATGCCAGCACAGACCAACTTACCTGATACTGGTTCATAAGGGCCTCTTAAGACTCGTGCAACCACATGCAATAAAGAAGGTAGGAATATCACAGATTGGTGGGTGCAAAGTCCACTGGATCCCATGTCAGTGGACATATGGCAACTCTCCAGGTTAGCAAGCAGGAAAGTCAGAGCAGAGAGTGAGGGAGGAACTCTGATCCTTTCTTATGAGAAGGTCACGCCTACAGGAAAACACCCTCAAGCTGTGTCCTGATTGACAAGCTGAATTTCACTTTCATATATCTTGTTGACATAAAATTATGTAACTACCATAGAAATATATTCATGAGATGATTTTGCTGCAGCATCCAGTTAGATGATATCTAAATGTCTTATTTACACAGCCTCCACACCTTCTTTCCCCCTAATCCTACAAGTATTTGTGATATTTGTGGAAGTTGTCATAGTCTAGACCCTGTAGTATCCAAAAATTTATAGCTGAGGAATAAATAGTTGATAGAAATAATATTTGGAATGATTGGATTAGCTATCAGTGGAGAAGGATATAAGATAAAATGGGATGTTCATCTTTGGGAATCCAATCATCCCTAGCTGAAACTCTGAAGTCTAACAAGAACTGGGTATTGGACAAATTAATTGTGACATTGGCCATGCATTTGTTTATAAAATAATTTTATTGGAAGTTCTTACAGAGATTTTAATAATACATAATTCAAATAAATCAAGCATATTTGTACAATTGCTGCCACCATTAGTTTCAAAACTTATTCTTTCTCCTCGAGATCAACTCCACCCTATCCCCTTCCTTGCATGCCCTACTCCCAGGAACAATTATGTTTATACAAGTTATTATTGTTGTTATTATTGTTGTTGTTTCATAGCTTACATAATCCAATGTGTCCTCCTGAAGTTCTGCTGCTCATTCCCCTCTCATGGAATTATATAGTCATCATTGCTATCAGTCCCCCTTTTCCCTTTCTATACCCTGCCCCCTCTCTCTTCCCATACCCTCTGGGAATCCTTACTTTCATAACAGCTTCTTAAGGGTTATATATCTTGACTTACATGCATCAAACAATATTAATTACACAAATGGACCTTCACAGGTGTTACAAGATTAATAAGTTAAAACAAAAGACCATAATGGTAAGGGAAGGGAATATAAAAGAACTAGAGCAGCAGTTCTCAACCTGTCGGTTGTGACCCGTTTTGGGGGTTGAACAGCCCTTTCACAGGGGTTGCCCAATTCATAACAGTAGAAAAATTACAGCTATAAAGTAGCAATGAATACAATTTTATGGTTGGGGGTGGGGGTCACCACAATATGAGGAACTCTATTAAAGGGTGGTGGTGTTAGGAAAGTTGAGAACATTAGAGAATATATACATATATATATATATATATATCTCCATCAGTGCTATACTGCTCCCTTGTGACCCTTCTTCTAGGGACTGTCCAATTATCTTACAGGTGGGTTTTACACCTCCACTTTTTCCATGTTCCATATTGACCATACATTTTCAGGGTCGTTTTGGAGCACAGCTGGTTACGTTACTGTGTTAGTCTGGGTAGACTAAAGAAACAAATTCATAAGCATGCATATGTGTATAAGGAAGAGGTTTATATACAAGAACAATTGAGCATAGAGAAAAAACATCCCAGCTCAATCCAGTCCAAGGTCATAATAAGTCTGATAACAATCTAAAAATCCTCTTCAGACTCACAAAGCACATGCAATAACACCAGAAAAATTACAGGCCAGTGGATGTAAAGTCTTGTGTATCCAGTGGCGGTAGAAGCATCTTAGGGCTGGCAGGAGCTCCCAGTTTCATGGGCTTAGGGTCTATCAGCATGTTGCCATGTGTATTGTCAGCTGCAAGTGTCTCCCAGGTAGTGAGTGTTGTCAATAGAAAGTCTCCAAGCAAGTGAACCAAGCGAGATAGTGTCTCCTGTCTCCAAAAGGGAAATACCACCGGATTCCCCAGAATTCGAGCAAAGAAGGTCATGTCTACACAGAGATTTTATTGACTCTCTACAGATTAACAGGCTAGACTGCACCTCTACAATCTTAATCCTCAAATTGACACCATATTAGGTGACTGCCACAGTTCCCAAGCAAGCACTGACCTACTTTCAATAAATTTATTGAAAAAAAGTAAGGTTATCCCTCCACCAGCTGGACCCACTCAGTGAATTCAACTATATTTTGATAATGATTTGGGTGAAGCTTTACCAAGTCTTAATGTAACTAACATTTTTTGTGGCAAAAAAATATCTTAAGAAAGTACTAATTCCTGCCTGGAATACTCCCAAGTGGTGATCCATGGGCACACGTCTCTGGTCAGATTATGAGAAGTATTTAAGACCTCTCCTTTTTCGAGAAGTTTCATTTTTGTTATCCACAGTCTACTCCCCATGTATAAAGAACAGATCATACATTAAATAATTGGCTGGCTAACTTTTCTGCCTCTGTCAAATTACCTTGGACCCAAATGTTTCTTTTTGTAATGCTAAACTTAATACCAACTCCTTTTGTGCCAAACAAGCTAACTCCTCATGAAATTAGCACAAGTGGATCCTAGTGAGGTGGCACTAAGTCCATTTGACTCATAATATAAGAGAACAAAACACCGTCCTCACAACTATCCCAGGACCTGAGCCCACTGAGGCCGCCACCATGTCAATCCATCTCATTGAGGCCTCTCTTTTCTATTACCCTTCCACCTTATGAAGCACGATGGCCTTCTCCAGGGACTGGTCTCTTGTAACAACACGCACAATGTATGTAGCATGAACCTGTCGTCCTTGACCCTTAGCCCTTCCTGTTGTATCAGCACTAGTAAACTTAAATGAGGCAAATTAATATTTTAAAAGATTGCCAAGACCTGATTAATTATGTCAAAATTCTTATGTCCTTAATTAGAAAATTGTTTAAAATAATAATGTTAAAGAGGTCCTTGCTTTAAGGATGTAGCCAAGAGACTGCCCTACAGTCAAAATGAAAAGGACCTTACCCAGTCCTTCTAACTAAATCTTACTTATGTCAAGAGGTTTCAGAGCATTCAGATGTTAAATCATCTAGCCCAATCAGAGACTGGGGATTCTAACTGAACTGTTCAACTTACTAAAGGAAACAAATGGAATGAAATCCAGTGTTTTAGATCCCCAAAGCAAATAACTGTGTGCCAAATGGATGGTTAACTCAAGAATTCAGTTTCCAATGCAGACTTCTGAATTTGGGTTTTACTTTCTGTTCATTATTACTGGTCTTGGTTGTTTGGACTACTATTCTTTACTTTA
The DNA here is from genome assembly GCA_004026705.1 of Nesogale talazaci. Lineage (NCBI taxonomy): Eukaryota > Metazoa > Chordata > Mammalia > Afrosoricida > Tenrecidae > Nesogale > Nesogale talazaci. The sequence continues at coordinate 6,755 of PVJH01007665.1, forward strand.
AAAATGCCATCTTCTCTTTAACATTTTACTTTCCTCCTGTTAACACGAGGTCTTTGGTTTTAATATTACTCATTAATCGCCTTAGTAATCTCTATATATTTTACTTTTATAAAGTTCTGTTGCATGCCAATATAAGAGTTCCCATAAATTTTTTGAATTTCAGTATGCTATTTTTCTTTTTAAAATTTTGTTAGTTGTATTCTCATTTATGCCAAAACTCTGTTTTCTGATATGGATACATATATTTATGTGGGATACCAAAATATTTTACCATTTCTTATCCAAACCTAAATCTAAGTCCTATACCTGGGATAATCCTGTTTTGATGAATGATACATGATAGATTAATTCACATTAGAATGTTTAGGGGTCAATTAAAATGTCCACTGCTATAATAAACATATACAGGGATCCAATGATCCCAGATCATTAGAAGAACAGCTAAATGATCTTGAGATTACCAGGACTTATTTAGCAAAAACTGTACAAGAAAACTCTGGTTGGCTTAGGATACTTCTTTTTTAAAAATATTTATTTCTTGATATGGTGTTTCTGATTTAGAATATGCAATTCAGCATATATCTCACATTATGAAAGAAAAAGTGGTATCAAGCTTGGAGGAAGGCTTATTATCAGTGTTTGGTATGACACACTTGTATGACAACATCACAACATTGCTTGCTAAAAGTGTAAGGTTTCTGAAATGGATAGGAAAGAATTAATATTGAAGCCTGTTTTATAATACAAGGGGTATTTAAGAAGCTGAGACACGTTTCAGGTTTTACAGTCTCAAAGAAGTACATGCTATATTTCAGGGATGTGTGCCAACCCTGGTCAGGAGCATCCTCCTGAAACAATGCACCCACATGTGTGGAACTGAGGATGGAGGGACTGGAGCACAACACAAATATGGTCTGAAAGCACTGGGGGGAGAGAATATTAGAGATGAAGAGGCTGTGGTCCTAAGTAGGCCCGAATGGGCACATGTGCCCATGGTGGGGCAGCAGATCTCACTTCTGATCTACCTCTGACTAGGAGCAGGGTAAAAAGAGAGTGGCCTTCCCACAGCCAGGGTATTTCAAATCGTGCCTGGGGAGGTGTGGTTGAAGGCACTGGTTGACCCTAATAGCTGTGTTAAGCCCATCTGTGTGGGGTCACGAGGCTAGGTTTAGTTTGGACTTCACAGGTATACCTCCCCCCTGGATCTAGGGCTTGAATTGGAGCATACTCCATTAGGATGTCCTCATAGGTGTCTAACAGTCACTTGATCTCCTTCCCAATCTCCTCTAGGAGTCATGTGTAGTCATAGGAGGGACAATCTCCTTGTTCCTGATCTAGCTACCTAGCAAAAGCAATGAAGACTTGAAGCACTTGACAAAATCAAAGTTACAGCCTCCAGTTTGCATTATAACTCAATGTAAAGAAAAAAAATCCTTAGAACCAATAGACAACATTATGACAAATGAGGAACGCTATCATTTGTCAGGGTTTTCAGTTTACTTGAACCTATAATTATTGTTCAAGAAAGCAGCAGTTAAATGAACAAAAAATATTTTGCAGAGGCAAACCTACTGCACAAGGCCATTTTAAGGTGTTGCAGCCCAAGACTGTCACCTGGGGGCCCTGGTGTACCTGATTTAACCCATGGTATTTTCAAACACCAGATATGCATGTGACAATGAAACAAGGAATAAGGAAAAGTGCAGAAGATTTAATGCAGAAGAATGTTTATAGTACCCTGGACTACTAAAAGGACAAACACATTTTGGGGGGGAAGACTTTGAACCAGAATGCTCTGAAAATGTAAGGATGATGAGATTTCATCTCATATATTTTCAACATCTGATCAGCAGACATCAGTCAATGAAAAAGGACACCATGATTTGCAAAGTAGATGGTCAAAGAGAAACAGGAAACCCATCCCTGAGAGACTGACATAGAAACTACAACAGTGGATTCAACCATAAAGATAATTTTCAGTTGGAGCAGGAGTGGCCAGCGTTTTGTGTTTTATATAGTCTTTCAGTGAGTCATAATCTACTCCACAGTTTCTAACAGCCACGTGGAAAATATTGCTAGTAGTGTTGCTGATGCCTTGAAGCTCTGGAGCAATTTTTATTCTTCCCTTTTAAAGTAATATGAGATAATATGATTTTCTCTTGTGCCAGGCAGGTGTGTATGTGTGTGTGTCACTGCTAGTACTGCCTTTTGTATTGGAGCAACATTACTTGAGAGGTAAAACAAGATCTTTATTAAAGAAACTCACCTAAAGGCTACCTGGTTGCACACTTCCCACAAGAACAATCTCCTTTCCTTGGTATAGTCAGTTGACTCTCTAAAGGTACATGCTCTTTGATTCAATATTATTCGAAGGACTGGTGGTATTTAGGGTTATTCATCACTAGAATTGAGACAGTTTGTTCAAGGGGGAGAAAAAAAGATACCAAATTCAAATATAATTTATATAAACACATTTATTAAGTCTTAGATACAACAAAGATAAGACAAAGGCAAATCGTCCAGATGAAAAAGACTATCAGCATCAGGCCATAATGGTGGCCAAACAGTCACAGAAGCATAAATAGGGTATAAAGTGCAAAGGAACCTGTCACAAAATCATCAATGGCAGCTGATCTCATCACAGTAACAGATTAGAAAGGGACCATGATAGGGAGGAACATATCAGTACAATTGAAAAAGCTTACAAGGTTGGTGCATGGCCCACTAACCAAAGCTGTCAGCTGAGGACTCATGACTCTATGAGCCTTTGTACCCAAATATCATCCAGGACATATTTAGCCAGGTCCCTAAAGAACAACTTGCCCTGAGCTAGATGCCACTTGTTTCCTTTCAAGCCTTTAAAACCTCAGATAATTTATCCTATGATAGCCAGGAACCATCAGCTTTCTTCTCTACATTAGTGTGGCAGTTATGTGCTTATGTTAATTTTATAATTGAAATGTAGGGGTGGAGTCTGGCCTGTTAATCAGGAGAAAACCATTGAGTACCTGATGCGGCCTCTGTGTGGGCATGGCTTTCACCTGAGACTCCTGGGAAATCTCGTGGTATTTCCCTCGTGAAGATGAGAAGCTATCTTCCCCAGTTGTTGGGAGTTAGTTTCAGAGACGATTAATCACAAGCAAGCTGGCAGCGTCTGAGAAGTTGGAGGAGCCAGCAGAGAGACCACACGGCTTTGCCCTGATGAAGACAGACCTCTGAAGCTGGAGTGGCATACTGTTGATGGACCTGAGCCCTGGAGAGACCCCTGCCAGTGCCAGAATTCTGCACTCACTGACCTGTGACTTCCTGAGTCGGAAGCAGACTTTATAGACTGATTTCAGACATATGGGTTATTATTAGACTTATGCCTTTGCACTGGACTGGATTGGGATGCCTTATTAGGGTCACATTTCTTTTGTATATAAACCCTTTCCTTATATCTATATGCATGTCTCTGAAATTTGTTCCTCTGGTCTATCCGGACTAACAATTAGTTTATGCACACTTTTGTCTTCAGCAATCCTGTCAGGAAGATGAGCATCATGGAATGCCAGTTTAATAGAACAAAATGTTCTTGCATTGAGGAAGTACTTGAGTGGAGGCCCAATGTCCATCTGCTATGTTAATACTAAACATATAAACATTAGATCTATTTCCCTACCCTCATATGTAAATATATTTATATATGTACACACCTGATTTTAGGTCTCTCTAAATGCCTGTTGCCTTCTAGTTCTTTCCTCTATTTCCTTTTATTTTCCACTTGTTCCACTATCACATTCAGTCTTCATTTGGGGTTCATTATTTCCTCTTGGTTACATTACCCTTGATCAAGCTCTACCTGGCTTCTTACACCCTCCTTCTCACTTTTTTGGATCACTTGTAGTTCTATTGTCCCTGGGTTTGTTAACACTACTTCCTTTTCCCCATCTCTCCCTTCCCATGTAACCCCGTAACCATCAGTCCTGTTGTTTTCTCCTCCAGATTGTTTATTGGGTTATGCTCCCTTATTGATTCATTTTGGAGGGTCCAGACCACACTGCTTCCCTAGAAATGTGACCCCAGAAATGTCTTCTGCCACTGTCTGCTCCAGTTAGGGGACAGCATGACATGTGCTGTGGTTGGTTGCCCAGCCCCCTCTGTGTCGCATTAGTTCCTTACAGGAATGTAATGGTGTGCTGGCATGGGGTACACTCCATTTCTCATTTTCTCTTCCTCCCTCCCAGCCTGCCTGTGTGTGTGTGTGTGTGTGAGATGTTGGCCCTTTTCCCTAATGTTTGGACCTGCATCCAATCAGGCCTCTGGACAAGGCAGCCCACCTCCACCCACCCACACCCCCCCACCCCCGGATCAGACAGCCCCTTGTACCCTTTTACACCAGCCTCATAAGAAAATGAACAAGCTGCTGAACTTTGTAACCCCTGCCTCTGGCATTTCACCTAGCTAATCTTCCCAAAGGGCACAGCCCTTTCACAGAGATGATCTCCTGGGGCTGTGTCTGTAGAACCTCTTCTCTCAGTGTTCCAGGAGGAGGATTTGTGAAAGACAAGATAGACTCACAGACCATATCCTGACTCAGACCCTGCAATAGCACATCAGAAATTCTCATTCCCCTTATCAGTACATACCTTTGCCTCAAGCCCTGTATATGTCCCACTACCGCACTGCCAGGCATGACTTCCCTAGCCTAACTCTCGGCCTTGGAGCCGCCCAGAAGCTCTGGATGCTCCTGTCCCTTTCTCTGCTGCCCCTTCCCTTCCCAAGAGTTCTTACTGCCAATAAAGCCTATCTTTACTTTTCAATCCTAACTAAGCTTGATGTCCTCTCTGTGGCTCTGTCTCAACCTCTCGCCCCACGTGGAGCTTGGAAGGAACAAAGCCCACCTGGAAGCAGTGCACCAGCTTGTGGTACCACACGGTGTTGAAGAGATCAGGTGTCAGGCAGGAGGGAACTAAAAATCATATCATTGTGAATGAGAGGGAGTGCAGATTGGGGATCCAAAGCCCATCTATAGGTGAAGTGACATTCCCTTACAGAGGGTTGGGGGGGGGGAGGAGAAGAGCCAGTTAGGGTACAGTATAACAATAATGAAATACACGACTTTCCTCTAGTTCTTGAAAGCTTCCTCCTCCCACTATAATGATCCAAATTCTACCTTAGAAATCCAAATACACTAGAGGAGGCACATAGGTACAGATAGGAACTGGAAACACAGAGAGTACAGGAGAGATGATTCCTTCAGGACCAGCGGTGAGAATGGGGATGCCAGGAGGGTGGAGCAAAGGTGGGGTAGAAAGGAGGATATGACTAAATAATTATAGTTTATAATTTATCAAGGGTTCATGAAGGAGAGGGGAGCAAGGAGGGTAAAAAATGAGGAACTGATACCAACTGCTCAAGTAGGAAGCAAATATTTTGAGAATGATGACAGAAACAAATGTATTAGTGTGGTTGACACAATGGAAGGATGTTTGACTTGTGATAAGAGTTGTATGTGCCCCCAATAAATGACCAAAAAAAAGGACCCTGACCTTTTCCAGACTTGCTTGGAGAGCAGTAGGAATCTACTTTAAAGCACACCGTGAAGGCACAGCTTTTTCACATATTCAGGCAATAGTTGGAAAAAACTTTATTTTGTGTGCCTACATCTATGTAGAGCAGCAATTCTCAATCTCCCCAAAGCTGTGATGCTTTAACACAGTTCCTCATGTTGTGGTGACCTTCCTATCATAAAATTATTTTTTGTTACTTCAAAACTGCAATTTTGCTACTGTTATGGATTGGGCAACCCCTGCAAATGGGTGTTCAATCCCCAAATGTGTCATGACCCAAGGTTGAGAGTCACTGATGTAGAGAATCAAAAAAATGAATGTAGACTTCTTACTTAAAATCATAGCTTTCCTCAAATCTAGTACTCAGAATTTAAACTCTAAAACAGAACTTTTGATAAATCTTTTAGCTTACTTTAACTGTATCCTTTAACTCTAGTGTACATTTAGAACTAGAATTCCTGCATGAAACAATTTAAACAGATTTTTTTTGGCTTAGATAAGATCTCCTCATATCTAATGCTCTTCCTCTGTGCATCCTTTCACTATTTTCAGGAACATTTGAACATTTTGGTTTTTTGTGTGTTTTTAGGACAAAACTAAGAGGATGGTAATTCATCCAAAGTCAACTGAATATTATAGCATAGTACACACAATAACCCTAATTATCTGATTTATAATTTTTTTCATGTAAAAAAAGGTTTTTCTTAGATTTTTAACTTTTCAGAAAAGCAATGATAGCCCATCTCTATTTCACAGTTTCATAATTCTCAAGAAAAATTTTCTAAGAATCGTGAAAAACTTGATGCACCTTTAAATGCCTCCCTAATTCTGAGATTAATCTAATGCTATCATCCAAAAGAGAAGTCAAAATACACCATAGTATTAAATGGGACACATACTAATTTGCAAACCTCTTACAAAGTTAGTAGATGTGGAATGTCCTCTGGAGAAACTGGTTATTATTATTATTATTATTATTATTATTATTATTATTATTTATTTCATTCTGAACTCACAATATAAACCAGCTTCATATTTTCTACCATACTTCAATTAGGCTAACATATCCCCTGACTTTTTTTCTAGGTCTGGAGAAGTAAATATCTTCACCATCCCCAGGTTTTGTCTATTGTTCACTCTTGAGATAGCAGCTCTTATTTGGGATACATTAGCCTTCAGTAATGATTCATTGCTTTTGTTTGTTGTTACTGCTATTTTCTGCTTGCCAGAATCTACATAAAGAGGTGCAAAGAGGGAAAAACTCTTCTTTATAGTTCACTGCATTGTGAGCTCCTTTATCTTATGAGTTCATGCTAAAGAATCCAAACTGAAGCTAGTGAAATAATTGAAAGATGATATAAAGACACAAATGAGCCCTGAGCCAGGTTTAACTTTAGTATCAAACCCAAGACAGCGTGAAGGGCTACCTTCAGTCAATCACAGAAAACCATACTGGAACCCATTTGTACTGAATCCACTTAATATAAACTGTGCATCAGAAACAAAAGCACTAGGGTTTAGTTTGGTTCTTGCTTCTTATTGGAAACCACTTTTGGGGGGCTCTGGTTAATAGTGTCAGGTGTGCTTTGTAGCTCTACTGGGAGAGGCATACAATATTCAAAATAGCGTTTTTAAAATTTGATCATAACATAATGAAACAGCAAAAAATACCTCCTTCTACATAGCTGAGCTTATTTTCACCAAGGTAAAGAATCAAAAACACAAAGCACAACACTGACATGTTTCCGATTTCAAAAGTATGAGTGCCATTCCTTGTGCTAGACAGCTCAGAGTTAAATATTACAGAGATTCTTGATTTTAAATTACGGATGTCAGAATAGTGCACTGGAGGTGGATTGCCACTTTTCAGAAATAAATCTGCAAAATTTAATTTGCACTTTCTTCCTGTGCACACAACAGTCTTTTTTTCATTCACTCCCACTAGAACACTCCACACATTTTCCTTTTTTGTTAAGGCAAATTTGGGCAAAACTACAAAAAAAGACAAGTGTCTTTGCATGTCTGTGGCTTTGCTTTTTGAGTCTCTGCACTACTTACGACATTTCTCTATTTGTTCTCTATCTCTATTTGTTCTCTATCTCCAACCTTCTCATCCCTTCTTCCTCCTGGATCTGTTAGGTTTCTGGAATGGATTTCCCCAGTTCTTGTTTCTCAACATTGAAAGAATTCACCAGCAGAAGCACGTTGTGGAATCCAAGGAACTTTTATGAGGGAAAGGGAAGCACAGTCTCAGAAAGCACACGCTATTTCTGGAGAGTGTGCAAATGGAAATTGGCAGCCTCAGGGGAGCACAAAAATTGACAGGAAGGGAAAGCAGCACAAGAGGAGCTCACCTACCCCCCTGAGGGAGCGTGCTTGAGGGTATTGGCTGTTCTTTGTGGATGGATTCCAGTGCCTGTGGGATGTAATGTTGCTGCTGCCTGGTGTGAAGGCCCAAGCTGACCTTCATCTCTACCCAGGTCACCTTGCTCTAGCATACCCCGTTTTGGATTAGCTCCATAGGTGGATAATGATTGGGTGTAATTACTTTCAAACCTCTTTATTGGGCCATACCTGGGCCAATTTCTGTTGAGTGTAGGCATTCACGAGGGACAGCCCACTTTATCCCTCATCGTCCTCCCTGGCAGATATATTTATATCCACTAGAAAGACAACACTGGAACAAAATACGTGTACCTATCATGAATTGCAAAATGACTTCTTTAAAAGACAGAATGGTATAAAAGCAGAAAAACAAATCAGGTCGGTTTAGATGAGACATCGAAATCTCAGCAGTATCTAAAATCCAGGCAGGAGATAACCTTGCAAAGCAGGATAAAGTCACATTTTCATATTATATCTAAAATAAAAAATTTGAAATTATTCAAACTTCACTCACACACATTCCTTGAAGTATAAGTGTGCTAAACTTTTCTTTGTTTATAGTCTTTGATAGGTAGCAAGATAAAGGGTTGTTCCTCTCCATGTCTCACTCCCCCTCCAGGAAGCTGAAGCCAATCAACTCAGGTCCTGGCCAAACAGCACACCTAGCTAGGAGGTATACCTGGATTAGCCCAATCTAGGTCAGGTGGGATTAATTCATCCAATGGGGTCAACCTGTACTGACAACCACATCTCCCAGTGGCAGACCGCAAAAGACTGTAACCTGGCGACCTCCGCCCTTTTTTCCAGCTGCTCTTCATCCTTCCTCTGGGTCGGCTACGGGGTTGGCTCCCTCTCTCTCTCTCTCTGGTCTCAGGCGGCCATTTGTGGGTGTGCAGTGCCATGAGCATGCCTGTGTTCAGTTTACTGTAATGTCTGGAACATTTATCCTTTATGAAAACCCACTTGGATCACAAACCAGACTTTGGCATGAATTTCATTCTTGGACAAAGCCAAGGACTGAGGCATTTCCCGTCAAAGAAACCTAACAGAACTACTGAAAAGTACAGGTTTTTTTTACTCTATTATGAAAACATTAAAAGTGCATAAGTTCAACTGATATTTAACATGAGTATTGATACCATATTAGAACACTGTAGATTATTTTGAATCAAAATTTGCACATTTTAAACTAAAGGACAATATTATTCATATGTAGTATCTCTTTGACATATAAAATTATAGTTTTAGGGTTGCTTAGCAGTGTAGAATTCTTGGAGATGTCAAAAACACTATTCTAAAATGAAAAGAAAATTCAAAACTCTTTGAAGAAATTGAATATGTAGCTGAGCCCTGGTGGCACAGTGGTTGTGTGTGGGACTGCGGCCCCCAGGGTTGATGGTTCAAATCCAGCAGCAGCTCTCCAGGAGCAAGGCTGGGCTTCCTACTCCCAACATGGCAGTGATGTGGGACAAAAAAGAAACTGAATGTGCCAAAGCTACCACATTCATAGACAAAGCAAACCTAGACCTATTGAATTGATGAAGATTGTGGCCAGTACATGTGCAAGAGAACAGACTGAGTTCCCTGTGTTCGCTTGGCTGTGATGTTTGCAGAAGCTTATCTCAGATCCTCTATTCTTATTTGCAATGTCTGTCTCTCGATTACTATTGAAGTGTGAACTATTTCTACCACCTAGAAGCATCACACAGAGGACTCACATTTTTTTTTTTTGCTTTTCTTTACATGCATGCTTGTGGCCATGTATATGTGCTTCAGGTGTGGGTCCACATTCAACCAGTAGCCCCTCAGAACACAGGCCTGGTTATCTACTTCTTTTCTACATATTATTTTAAACATTTAATTCTTTATTATTTGTTGTAAATCGTTTTATTGGGGACTCTTACAGATATTACAAAAATCCATAAGTCAATTCTATCAAGTGAACTTGTACATAGGTTATCATCATATTTTCAAAACATTATCTCTCTACATAAGTCCTTTGATATCAGCTTCTCTTTTCCTCCTTTCCCCAACTTCTCACCCTCGTGAACCCTTAGCAATTTTTTTTCATATCTTATGCCATCTGCTGTATCCCTGCATCCACATTTATATTATCTGTTCCCCTTAGAGGCAGGGGTGGGGAGGTTATATATAAGTTTCCCCCTTACTCTCAGTTTCCCTTTCTTCCCCTCCCCCCTCCACCTTCCCTGTATCCTTATGGTATCACTACTCCTGTTACTGTTTCTGAGGGTTTTTTTCTCCTGGAATCCATGTGTCAAAACACTTATCTGTACCAATTCTAGTACATATTCTAGTCTAGCAGGATTTGTGAAGTATGACAGGGGCTATGATGATGAGGGGAGGAAGCCTAGAAGAACTAGCGGAATGCTGTGTTTCACTGGTGCAATACTGCACCCTGTAGGAATCATTCCTTCTTTGCAGCTCTTTCTTCAATGATGGGATGTCCAATTATCCACATATGTGCTTTGGGTCTCCACTCCGATGCCTTTTCCTCATATCAACATTATTGTTTGTTTTTCATCATCTGATACCTGATCCCATGAACATCATCTCATGATCACACAGGCTGGTGTGCTCCTTCCAAGTGGTCTTTGTTGCTTCCTTGTTACATAGCTACTTGTTTAACTTCAAGCCTTTAAGACCCCAAAGACTAGATCAGGGATTCTCAAACTTTTTAAACTGGGGGGCCAGTTCACTGTCCTTCAGACCATTGGAGGGCCAGATTATAGTCTTTAAAAAAAAAGAAACTATGAACAAATTCCTATGCACACTGCACATATCTTATTTTCAAGTAAAAAAAAAAAACCTAAAGAGTAAATACAATATTTAAAATGAAGAACAAGTAAAGTTAAATCGACAAACTTGCCAGTATTTCAATGGGAACTTTGGGCCTGCTTCTGGCTAATGAGATAGTCAATGTCCAGTTCCATATTTGTCACTGCTACTAGTAAAAAGTGATGCAAGAGGCTGAGCCCCAGTGGCATAGTTGTTGAGTGCGGGACTGCGGCCTGCTGGCTTGATGATTCAAATCCACCAGAGGGCAGTGATGCCCTCCCAAAACAAACAAACTAAAAGTGATGAAAGAATGCATCAGTTAGTCTAGATCTGGTTGGAAATTTCAGATGCTTCATACTGAAAAAAGTGTTCATAGAAATAAATGCTGCCAAAGATGGTTGCCGTTCTGAGTGCATGGTTCCCGAGATTTGGATATGTCTCAGAGGGGAGAGATGCATAGAAATTAGGAAGGCTGCTTGACTTGAATGATTCTTTCAGAGTCATAATTCTGCAGTTTAGCCAATTCCATTCAGTAAACTGTATCCATATTTTCAATATCAATATAAAATGGATTACAGAAAAGTTATGCATCCTGCTCATGGAGATGAAGCTCTTTAAATCTAAACTGGAATTCCTTTTGCAATTTTTTCCAGTGAATCCACATGTGTTTCATTTGGAAATGTAATCAATGGTTTTTCCACTAACAGATTTTGAGTTGTGGGAGATGACAGAAATTTTCCTCCTTCACTTCTTTGATGAGGAGGCCTAATTTTACTTCAAGTGCTTTCACATGTGATTGCATATCACAATTGAGTTTCCCCTGTCCTAGAAGTTGCACGTTGAAACTGTTGAGTAGCTCTGTTACATCTGTCAGAAAGGCAAGGTGCCATTTCCATTCTGCATCATTGAGCTCTGGTACTTCTTTGTTTTTTGAAAGCAGAAAAGCTGTAATCTGAGGAAGGAAGTCATAGAAATATTTCAAATTTCTCCCTCAACTCTGCCAATGGACTTCTGTGTAGTGCAGAACATCTTCATAGTGAACATCTAGCTCATACAGAACTTCCTGGAATTTTCTGTGGTCTAGTGCATCAACTCTGATGAAGTTAGCATGAGATACCTCAATTTTCATAACAAAGTCCCACTTCAGTGACTTACTACACAGCACTTGTTGGTGGATGAGCTTGTTAGCAGTATATGACTATTGGATGATAATGGTTATGTTCATCAATTTCTTTGTCAATGCAAGCAATTACTCCTTTCTTAGACCCTACCATGCTAGGAGGACCATCAGTTGTCTTACTTGCATATTTAGCCCAATACAGCTCCAAACCAGTAACAGTTTAGCAAACCTTTTCATAGATATTCTTTCCTGTACTTGTTCCTTTGCAGTGCATCAAACTCTTTGATGACTTTGAAATAGGCGTATGTCCCATGAATAAAAACTAGAAGTTGTGCAGAATCATGTTTTCATGATATTTTCTTTGAGTACCAAGGAAAAATAGGAAAGTTTTTTGCAGAGTTTTACAAATGCTGATGAAAATTGTCTCCCATTTCATCAATCCTTCATGTAATTGTAGGTCCTGAAAGACTCACAGTACTAAATCAATCAGCCTTCTATGGACATATCTCTTTGGCACACAAAAAGAAGGCATTCTTTAACAAATTCTCCCTTCATGAATGATCTGCCAGTGCACCCTATTAGCGTGGCAACTTACAAACTTGCTTGCAGTGATGAAATTTTTAGCTGCATCTGCTTCACAAAAGTATTCTGCTGAGTTGTCGATGTATTTTTCAGTTTTAATTTTTTATCATTTTTCACTTCTCTGATCAAATAATATTTATCTTTATGTTGAGTTTGATAGTGTTGGTGCAAATTGTATTCTTTGAACACAGACACTATATTCTGGCATATCAAACACACAGCTCTTTCTTGTACTGCATGAAAAAGTAATCATAAGTCCACTGTCCTTTGAATATCCTACACTCTGAATCAATTTTTCCTCTTTCTTGATATCATTGTTTCCTAGAGATTCCAAATTGTTATTAACATATATATGTGTGTATATATATATATATCACTACAAAAACAATATACCAGCAATAACTGCCTATACAGAGACATATAGACTGCACTGCCCTTCAATGCAGTCTGACCAGTGCCCACCTAAGCAGTGTCCATCAATGCAGCCTCACCAGTGCCCATATTGGTGGAACTCTGCTTTTATCCCAGGCTCACACTGGTGCAGCGTGGGAACCTGCAGGAATACAGAGTGGGTTCCTCCACCACCTTTTCCAGTTCACACTATACTGTGCAAACCACATTGCAATTTGTGAATTCGCACAGGATTCTGATTGCATGGGTGGGAAGACCCATGCGATCAGATTCCACTGCAGGAAAAAGAAGGCACATATGCCCTTTTCTCTTCTAAATCTAATGTGAGTTCAGCCATACAAGCATATGACTGAACTCGCAGTGCTCAGAGATCGCAACAGTGTGAACCGGGGCTTACACAGCACACACCAAAGAGCATCATACACAACTGAATAGCAATCAGAATATAAATGCACTTATCATTATCACTGAACACTGACTATTTGGATTACCTATGAGCACTGACAATTTGCATTAACACTGAGAACTATTTGCATTATCACTGTGATACAGCCCCCTAGAAACCACCACCAACCAACTAGCCAACTTAAAAAAAAGACTTCCTAACTTCAGTAAAGAAAAAAAAAGGCCTCCTTAACTGCAAAAAAAAAGGCCCTACTAACTAAAAATTAATAAAAAGTAGACCTCCTAACTTCAAAAAAAAATCCTAATTTGTTCTTATGTTGGTCCTCAGGCAGCAGCAGGCTCTGCACAGGCAAACTTGAGACTTGTCTGATCATACCTGAGTCTGAGAGGAGGAGTTGAGAGACAGAGAGAAGGAGAGGACTTGGAGAGTGTGGCGCACATTCCACACATGCGTACTGTGGGCCTGGGTGGAGTGGGCTGCTAAGCAGACAGTCAAGGGTGGCAAAAACACCCAGAAGGCTGGATAAGTGTCCATGGCGGGCCACATAATTTGAGGACCCCTGCACTGTATCTTTTAATAGCCAAGCACTATCAGTTTTCTTCACCACATTTGCTTATGCACCAATTTTGCCTTCAGCAATCATGTTGTGAAGTTGGGTATCACACAGTGCCATTTTATTAGAAAAAGTATTCTTCTGTTAAGGTAAAATTTAGCATACAAATATATGTACATGGGGGCTGAGCCTTGGTGGTGAAATGGTTGTGTGTGGCCCTGTGGCCCACTGGGCTGGCAGTTCAAATCCAGCAGCAGCTCTCCAGTAGCAAGACTGGGCCTCCTACTCCCATCAGAGGGCAGTGATGCCCCTCCCCACAAAACAAATATATGTACATGGACCAATACCCCTATCTTTATATATTAATATATTTATGTATATATGTGTCTATATTTATACCTTTCCACATAGTTTTTACCTCCAAGTTCTTTCCTCTATTTCCTTTGACTTTATTCCTGCTTCAGCATCCTATTCAGCCTTCATTCAGCTCTCAGTGCTTCCTCTCAACTACATTACAGTTCATCAGATACCACCAGGTATTCCACACTCTCCTCATGGACACAATTATATTTCTTGTAATTCCACTGTTCCTGAGTTTGTTGGCTCCCTACTCTCTTCCCCCTGCTTCCTTCCTCCCATGCCCGCTCCCCCCCCCCCCCCCCCCCCCCCCCCCCCCCCCCCCCCCCCCCCCCCCCGGAACCATCAACTCCATTGGTTTCCCCTGAGGATTGTTTATCCTGCCTATCTTATATAGATAGAATTAAAACAAATAAGCAAACTCACTGACATGAGTCAGATGGATTCTGACTCATAGCGACCTTGTAGGACAGAGTAGAACTCTTCTAGTGGCTTTTCAAGGTTGGAAGTCTTTATAGTAGTAGAAAGTTTTGCTCTACTACTTGGGGTGAGTGAAACCACTATACCATTAAGATGCCCCTATAAGGTTATAGCCATAATTAGTTCTCTAAGATTACCAAAACAAACCAAACTAACAACCAGATATTAAATGTCAACTCATAGAACTACTCCTAGAAGTTTCTGAGATTAACTTTATTTATGACAGAAAGCCCTGACTTTATCTTTGGGAGGGCCTGGTGTTTCAACTGCTGACCTTGAAGGTAACTATATTACCAGGACTCTTTATAGAATTATAGCTATAATTAATTCTACAGTGAACAACAAACAAGTTTGTTTTAAAATTTTATCTATCTGTCATCTATCTATCATCTAGTATATGTTGTAAGATTAATTGTGTTAACACTACTCCCAGGGTCAAAGCAATTTTAGCCTGCTCAAAAAATGAATTTTTAAAATACAAATTTAATCATGAAAGCATAACCTTCACAAGCAATTCAGCTTAACTCAACTCCCTATGGTAAAATTTACTGAGTACATACCTGATGACTACGTGAGTCTGAAAAATACACAATTTACTCCTCCACATTCATTTATTGTAAGACCTCTAACTTAGCATAGAATAACTAGGAGTGATTAAGACTAGGTGAGGAAATGTTATGTGATGCATGAATAAAAGCAAGACAAGTTGTTTGCCTCCTGTTAGGCTGTTGCACTAAATATGTGCTGCCATATTGTAGGGCATTTATAGCCATATGCACAGATAATGGTAAGTGCAAGAGCAGAATTTCTCAATTCATTTAATGCTTAATTATAACATTAATGTATTAATCTAATTAATGTACATGATTTAACTCATACACTCATTCATGTTTTTTTGTAAGGATATTGATATTGGGGCCAGGAGTCTTTGCCCCACAGGTACAACTGACTTTCCAAATGCTATGTGGTAACTTGCAATTTTGAATCCTTTGTGAACTAATAACCCATATACAGGACATTGAATGCAAAAAATCACACAGCCTATTAAAATTCTATCTGTGTCTCTTCACACATCCAGATCAAGTCACAGAAATGTTCTAGCATGACAGTGTGTGGTTGTTGCTAGCTGCTAATGTCAGTTCCAACTTATGGTGATCTGATGAATAACACAACGAAGCCTGCTTGATCCTGTGCCATTTCTTTGGTGCTTGGTATGTTTAAGTCCATTACTGTGGCTTTTGTGCCTGTTGGTCCCATAGTTATGCTGCTTTATATTTGCTCACTTTATATTAGTCACTACAGTTACTAACGGACATAGTAACTACAAATAAGCACGAAACATGTGTCTTCAGGGGAGATGATTGGCTTCTCAGAGACCCTAAACAGCTATTGTCTATCTGAGTGAGACGAAGGTGGAAGGAATGTTCACTGATGCCAGTAAATGTAGATGAGCTGATCAGGAGGTGGTCATACATCATGAATAGGGACAATGACTAATGTCTGCTGCTTTTATTTCTTCTCACCACGCTCTCTCTGGCTATGCTGTTTGGCAGTTATCATTGTACCTTGTTAGTACATTAATCCAGGAGCGAGTGCTTTCTGGATGCCTCACTTATGTTGAAAAAGGACATGAATGTATTTTAATACATTTGATAGTAGCAGTTTATCCTGTGACAAGAACCTAAATTGGGGAAATCTTGGCTAATTATATTTACTCATATATTTGTACTTATTTTTTAAGTAGTAAACTGTCGATCTCATCATAAGAAGAGTGTTTCTCTTCTGTCTCCTCCTCCAAATGATCCTTCACCTTTAGAATTTCCAACTCAATGCATTGCATTGTCAATTCATTGAGGATCTTCTTCATTTTTTCTCACATTATATTTTATAAAGCAATATGGTTCTTTTTTTGTGATTGGTCTTTTCTGACGATATATCCTAAGCAAGCTATCTAGACTCTAGCAAGCTAACTATACACAAGAGTGTGCATGCACACTCATACAAGCACACACTTTTTCCTAAGACTGATTGTCCTAAAAGTTCAGAGTCTATCCACTAACATTACAATTTGAATGTCAGTGTCTTCTCTCTCCACTTTTTATTGCCCAGCTTTCCCTTCCATATGATACAATTGGGACAACCATGAATTGGGCCAGGGATGTTTCTGTCAAAGCATTGCATTTGTCCCAGTGTGATCTGCTGTACCACATGAGTCAGCACTATTCTAGCTTCAAACACTGTGACTTTCCATTGCCATCCTTTGGACTTTGTGTGCATATAACAGGGTGGTACATAAAATTTGTAACCAAGTAATTTCATTGAATATTATGTGTACAGATGGCATGACAGAGACTTTGTCACAAAAGGGGAAGAGAATCAAGATAATCAGCATCAGCTATACTTGATTGATTCCAAAAAGATGGGAGTCAAGCATGGCCCCACTCTTGAAATGTTTTATCATTCTGACAACTATCAGGCAACTATACCATGACATGATTCACTACTTCTTTTTTTTTTTTGGCTCAATAATTACTGCAGGACCACATAGAACTCACAGACTATACTCAAAACTTTGGAGATGATTAGGACAATAGCAGGTTACAATTCAGGGTCAGCAGCATTCAGGATATTGTTCTATGACCAAGGCAACCTTTTCTCAGAAGTGTCTGAGCACACTTCAAGGCCCTAAAGCCCGTTGGATTGCCTTTTCAGGCCAGTAGTTCAAAGCCCTCTTAGCACTGCCCCAGTATTCTGAGAACTTAGTTCCATCAAGTGCCCACAGGGACTCAATCTCACCAGCAGGCCACCTCCCTGAAGACTCTTGGCCTTCTTATTCATGGTCTGAAATCTCTGCTGTATCCAAACATTGCTGCCTCTGCTTCCGGTCTTCCCTAAATGTCTTAGTGTCACAGATCTCTGTGTTTTTGATTGAGGAAATTCAGCATAGAGGCCTTGGTTCAAAAACAAGTACTCACAACTGATTCTTTTTTTGTTAATGTTAGGGAGCTATTCCTTTCTGCCTCTGGAATGGGTCATTTTAAGCCTAGAAGGATGACAAAACTGACCAATTCAATCCCATGCTAGCATTTCATACACTTCATTTGTATGAGCTCAAACAAGCGTGTCATATACCTTATTTATATTATTAGCATGCTATCCAGTCCACGTGTTAAACCCCAAACAGCTCCAATCTGCAGAGTGAACTGAGTCACCTAGAAATTTGTTGGAAATTACAAAGACTATGAAAACAACATATTAAAAAATTCAAAGTCCCTCCCACATGTGTCTCTGATTTAATGTATTTTGTTTGTCATTGTAGCACATTCATTTTTATTGTTACAGTACTTGCTATTAGCTTTGAGTGAGTACATTATCACTTATTTATTATACATATATTTATCCTGATTGGCCTATAGTACACAA
Organism: Nesogale talazaci; assembly: GCA_004026705.1. Taxonomy (NCBI): domain Eukaryota; kingdom Metazoa; phylum Chordata; class Mammalia; order Afrosoricida; family Tenrecidae; genus Nesogale; species Nesogale talazaci. The sequence continues at coordinate 24,820 of PVJH01007665.1, forward strand.
GTTTGGGCTACTAAAAATACAATGGCTGCTAACAACCATGCAACTATCGCTGGGCTAATACTAGAATGCTTCCAAAATTTTGTGGTAAAATTGAATTAAAAGATAATGACATTCCTCATGGACTTTTTGAAATACCCTCCTATACACATGCATTTTCATTAGGATAAAATCACTGGATTGGAGTGCATACATATATAAAGAAAGATTACTTGCACCTCCAGAGTGTTTCCTCAAGTCACTATGCTTCTTTTGAATTTTACAGCATGATATATGTGCTACTTATAAATATTTTATGAGTTCCTTATGATTGTACATTGTAGGAAATCATATCTATTTCACTGCAGTTATTCATTAATTTGGTTTAAGACTTAAACAACATAGAAAGTACAGCCCATTTCTAAATTACACAAAATCACTCAGAGCTTGATCTTTCCCACAATTAGATTGCACTGAATCTAACGTAACTGGAGAACCTTAAGAAGCGTGACTTTGAACCCGATCAAATTTCAATAAAATGGACAAGCCATTTCCCATCTCTTTTGCATTAATTTAATGATAAGTTATAGTACTAATCATGTACTTGTCATTTTTTATATACTAGGTACAAGACAATACACAAATGATTGCCCATGTTGCAAAGAGAAATCTCAGAACACTCTCCTTGCCAGGGGAATTCTTGTTTTTGTTTGTTTATTTTTCTTTCTATTAAAGTAGACTTGAAAATATGGAATCATAAACCTAATATTGTCTCTGGAGGCTATTATGAAACACTTCTGAGAAGAAGAAACTGAGAATAGTTTCAATGTAATATTTTCTTATATGTCGACATGATACATCTTCCATAGTTCCAAATAATTTATTTGATTCCTAGGAGACATAGAAGGAAGGGGAAGTTAAGAATATATTGACGTTAATATATAATGATATTCTGTGAGCAAATCATTCTTTATGGTTAGAGCTGATAGATTACGCCCAGCTCTAGAGAAGGAAAAGACTTCCTTTGCCTGTACCCTTTTGATTGCTTGACAGGACTCAGCATTACAGTATTACTGTACCAAAAACTGAATGCCATTCTGCTGAATGCAAGCTGTCCTTCCCCTAAACTTTATGTTGGGCAAGGAAATAGATTCAGTTGAAATAAATAAACAATAGATAAATTATTACAGATTTTTCTCTGACATATCCAACAAAGTTTGATCATAGATTTCCTGTTTCACTGAAATCTTGTCATAGCAATTAGTTAGTGTGAGGTTACATATTAAAAAGAAGACACAAATGGTGAAAGAGAGAATATTAACAGGAAAGATAAATCATACATCATGGGACTCAGAAAAATTAGCTTATTAATTTTGAATATAGACCTATTTCCATTTTCTCAGTAGGTCCAAAGTAGAAGGCCATATTATTATGTTGATGTTATAAATAGTTCAGATCTAAGTTTATGTTTGAAAGTCAAATCATATTTTGATTTTGTTATTTTGTGGCCGTCTGTTAGCTGTCTTTCTAATACAAAAAGTAAACTAAGAAGATTATGTCAGTTTCTAAACAGCTAAGCTAATAATCCTGTGTGTGGATGTGTTAAAGTTTTAATTTTCTAATTGCACACTTTCTAATCCAATTGCAGTTTTTCAGAGAAGACACACAGAACAATGAAGATTAATATATATGTGCTTCTTTATTACTCTAGAAATGCCAGCAAAGACCAATAAGTTAATACACAGTTTTGGACTTAAAATTTTTGTTTAGAAAACATGACAATTACCTTAGCTTTGTCCAGTGCATAGGGTTATTGGTGGGTATTCTCCGACTCCTACCTGGCCACCACAAAGAAACATATTTATATAAAAGCAATGTCCTTTCTATAAAAAAGAACTCTTCCAAGACAGTAGCTACCATAGATGAATCCATTCACTATTTCCCATCCAGCTAGCCATCCCTGATGCTCTTGTAGCAAATTCTGTAATTTTTGATAAAAATAATCTATTATCTAGCCATGAATTTCAAGAGTGTGACTATTGGTATCTAAAGCTATATATAAATCAGAAACATGTTAGGACTATAACTTATAATGCCAACTGTATGCTCAGATAACTGTATGTTAGCTCCCTTTATGCAAATAAAGGCAGAGCGGTCAGAAAAGGCAGAGAAGAAAATGCCCTGGCTCATGAAGAAAACTCCTGAACCAGTGTAATAGAACAATGTGTTCTTGCATTGAAGGAGTACTTGAGTAGAGGCCCAATGTCCATCTGCTACCTGAATACTAGACCTATAAATATATGCACATAGAGCTATTTCCCCACCATCATATATAAATATATTTACATATGTATATGATTGTGTTCTATTAAACTGATATTCCATTGTGCTCACCTTCTCAACACGGTAGCTGAAGACAACGAACCTGCATAAGCAAATGTGGTGAAGAAAGGTGGTGGTGCCTGGGCATCAAAAGTTATAGCATCTGGGTTCTTAAAAACCTGAAGCTACATAAGAGTCCATCTAGCTGAGAAGCAACAAAACCCACATGGAAGAAGCACACCAGCCTGTTTGATCATGAAGTGTCCATAGGATCAACTATCAGGTATCAAAGAACAAAAAAATTCATATCAATGTGAATGAGGGGGAGTGCATATTAGAGACCCAAAGTCCATCTTTAGTCACTTACTAGACATTCCCTTTGTGGCAGTCAAGTGCTTATGTTAATTTTATGATTGAAATGTAGGGGTGGAGTCTAGCCTATTAATCTGGAGATAGCCATTGAGTAGCCAATGAGGCCTCTATGTGGGCATGGCTTTCTCCTGATACATCTGGGAAATCTCACGATATTTCCCTTGTGAAGATGAGAAGATATCTTCCCCAGTTGTTATTAGATAGTTTCAGAGATGAAGAATCATGGAAAAGACAAGCTGGCAGTGTTCGAGAAGCTGGAGGAGCTGGTGGAGAGACCACACGGCCTTGCCCTGATGGAGCCAGACTTCTGAAGCTAGGGCAGCCACATGGAGACTTCTGCCAGCGATGAGTTGCTTCTGCTGTTGATGGACCCTGAGCCCTGGAAGCGAGGAGCCATGTGGAGATCCCTACCAGCGCCGGGATTCTGCACCCACTGACCTGTGACTTCGTGAGTTGAAAGGAGACTCTATAGACTGATTTCGGCATATGGGTTAATATCGGACTTAAGACTTTGAACTGGACTGGGCTCAATGTCCTGTTTCTCTTGTATATAAACCTTTTCCTTATATCTATGTCTATGTGTCTATGAAATTTGTTCCTCTAGTTTGTCCAGACTAACACACCCTTACAGAAGAGTAATGGGGAGGAGACAAGCCAGGACACTTATAATCATATATATGTATATATAATTATACAGCACAAAGGAATTTAACAGCTAACTAGTTCACACAGCAGTACAGAGGGTTCAGTTCAACTAACTTCCATGGAGCAGTTAATATACTAGAAGTCCTTCAACTCATGAGGACTGCTAGGTCCAAGATCAAGGAAGCAGACAGTTGAGTCTTCCGTCTTGCAATGCAGGAAGAATTCACCCATAGGCAGACAATAGCAGGGCAGGTCACCAACAATCAGAAGCTCAGGAGCTTAGCAAAGTAGGCCTGGATAGGATATGGAACTCAAGCAATTCAAGGCAACAAGATACACCAGCCTTGAATTCTAGTGTTACACACCAGCTGTGTGGCAAAGCATGTCTCGAAGGAGCCTCAAGCAATAGGGGCAAGATTCACAGGTTGGCTCGTCCCACAGTAGGGTAACTCACAAGTTGATGCAGAGAACTCGCTAAAGTAGTCACATGCTGGTCCAATCATCAGAGAACAAGAGAGAGAGGAATGGGCCATGCAGAGCCATTCATCTTTTTGCCCTTCTATCAAACTGCAACCTGATTAATCCTACATATTTCTATCGGCCAGGTTAGCACAATAAACCTATATAATAACCTACTATACAACCCTTTCCTGTCACATTTGTGCTTACCTTGCCCTCTTTGCTTTGACCTGGCTCTTGAAGTCATGACTAACAGGTGAGATTTTACATGTTTTATCTTTTCTGATGTCTCTTTAATTTACCCCCAAACTCACCTGTAGCTAATAGGACATACCCTCACAAAAAAGGCACAAGAATGGCATGAGTCAACCAGGGAGCAATAAAGCACTGATAAAACATACAATATTTCTCTGGTTCTTTGAATGAAAGCAAAGTTATTCCAGCTAAAGCTAACCTAAGCATTAGTCAAGTATTCGACTGACTATAGAATGATGTCCAAATTTAGTCAAACCATGTAAATATGGGCTATACTATTAGAATCTCTGTCCAACCCATACATTTGAATTGATATGGTGGCTACAACATGGGCTTGAATTTGACAATGATTGTGAAGATACCACATGACTAGGAAGTATGTCTTTCTATTATGCACAAGGTCTTTATAACCTACTAAATTGATGGCACCTAACAATAACAGAAACAACACCAACAACTTTTTCACTGCAAATATCTGTCTTCAACTACATAAGTAACAAGTGTACAAATGGAATATAAAGGAAATTCACAAATAGAATACCCAGGAAACAAATGGACTAGAATGGTGGGAAGATGATGGAGAAGATCAATCTTATCAGCCAAAACAAGGACTGGGGTCAACCCTGGAATAGATGATCAGTTTTTCTTATTTAAGTTCAGGCTGAAGCAGAAGAAAATTAAAACTTGTCCATGAGAATCAATATACAAACTTGCATATGCATATCCCATCTTAACTTAGAGAATGTCTGAAAAACAGATTTGACACTTTGAAAACTAACAACATAATACCTGATGAGTTTTACGATGACATAAAGGATATTGCACATGAACAAATAAAGGTCATTAAAGACACCGGTAAGAAAGAAAGAAAGAAAGAAAGAAAGAAAGAAAGAAAGAAAGAAAGAAAGAAAGAAAGGAAGGAAAAGAAAAGAAAGGAAGTTATATTAGTCCAGGTTGATTTGAGAAGCAAATTCATTGACAGCAATATATGTGCAAGAAAGAACTTGATATCAAAATGCAATTGTATGTTAAAAACCTCAGCCCAGTCCAGATCAAGTCCAATATTAGCCCGTATGTCTGATACCAATCTATGAAGTCCTCTTCAGACTCATGCAACTATGCAATGATACCAAATCCAAGAAGACCACAGGCCAGTGGGTGGAAAGTCTTGTAGATCCAGTAGCAATGGAAGCAACCCAGCACTGATTTGGATCTCCACATGGTTCATCCAGCTCCAGTGTGTCTCCATGTGACTTGTCAACAGCAATGTCTCCCAGCAATGGCAGAGTGTGTATCCCCTACCTCCTGGTAAGAATAAAGGTTCCTAGAATCTTCAAGAAAAGATCATGCCCACACAGAGACATCATTGACTATGTCCTGATTGACAGGCTAGACTCCACGCCTTCACTCCATTCCTTCAACAGTAGATTATGTAATGGCCAAAACAGTCAACCATTTCAAGAAGTATAATTTGAAAAAGATTCAATCATGCTAATGGAAGAAATCCAGACTTTACCAAAGACCACGAGCCAGGAATTGACAGACTATCAATTGAAATGTTTCAATAAGGTGATGCTACAAGAAATGTGGAAAATTGGTACTTGGTCTACTCATTGGAAGAGATCCACATTTGTGTCCATCCCAAAGGAAAAAAAAAAAACACCAAGCCATTGAGAATATTGAATAGTATCATTAATGTCACATGGAAGTAAATTTAGTTGAGAATAATTTAACAATGATTGCATCATTGTTAATGTAGGATGGGCCATGATAAAAATCAGAATACAGGGCTGAGCCCCGGTGGCATAAGTGGTTGAGTGCGGAACTGCAGCCTACGGGCTTCGCAGTTCAAATCCAGTGGTGGCTGAGTAGCGCCCACGACCACCAGAGGCAGTGATGCCCACAAAAAAAAAAAATCAGAATACAGACTTCAGTACCTATTCAGCAGCTGTGCTAGCCCAGGTAGACTAGAGAAGCATAAACATGCATTTGTATATAAGAGAGAGGACTTATGAATTGGTCCATGTAATACACATTTCTCAAAAGATGGTACCTAAGTTAGTTCATGTTCTTACAGCTCTTACAACCATCTGTACATCAATTTCTGATGTTTGTTCCCCTTGGTGGTAATGAGTAGCTATGTATCTGTCATTGCAATCAGTCCCTTTTTCCTGCACTCATTGCCACACCTTCTCCTAGCTTTGCGTCTTTTCAGTAGAACACCTCTAAGGGAATGAGCCATAAGTCTCTCACCTCCAAGACGGAAATACGGCAAGATTTCTCAGAATTCTCAGGAGGAAGCCATGGGCTTACCCTGATGTAACCAGACCTCTGAGACTTCAATCAGTGCTGAGATGCTTGGGAGGCCACAGAGAGATCCCTGTACACTGGTACAGATAAGAGTTCACAACACATGGAATCCAGGTCACATAAACTGCCAGGTATATATATATATACACAGGAGCAACTGTACATTAGGAAACATTCCAACCCAGTCTAATCCAAGGTATTAATTGTGCTTCCTATTAGAGAGCATTATAATTCAAGGTGTACCTTAATACTCACAAACACATGCAATGATGCCAGGACAATCACAGGCCAATGAAAGCAGAGTCCTGTGTATCCAGTGGTGGTAGAAACATCTCCGCACTGGCAGAGGCATATCTCTGGCTTCTCTGACTTCAGAAGTCTGGTTCCATCAGGGTAAGACCATGTGGCTTCTCCTCCGGGATGTCTCACAGGGAGCCAGCTTTGTGCCTTGTCAGTGGAGCATGTCCAAGGGACTGAGCCATAAGTCTCTCACCCCCAAGAGGGAAATAGGGCCATATTTCCCAGAATTCTCAGGAAAAAGCCATGCCCACACGGAAATCTCATTGGCTATCTCCAGATTGACAGGCTAGACTCCACCCCTAGACTTTCAATCCTGAAATTGACACCAGATTAGTGACCGCAACAGCAGCCAAGTGCCAGTCATTCATTCAACCAGAACAAGAGAATATTTTGTGTCTTGAAATCAGGAATGGTCTGAGTCAACTTTGCATCTTTTCATTCTAATTATTCAACCAGGAGGCTTAGGAACTAAAAAAGAATTGGCATTAAGATGAGAGAAGGGTTTTTTTTTTTAACAACTTGTGACATATAAATGACACAATCTTGCTTGCTGAAGGAGGGGAGAACTTGGAGCGCTTGCTGATGACCAAAGCTTGGCTACAACTTGATGTAAAGAAAACAAAACTACTTGATATTCAAGGATTTCCCTTCACTTAGATGCACAATCATGGAAGGAGCAGTCAAGGACTGTGGTGGTCATGTGCTTATGTTAATTTCATGATTGAGATGTAGGCGTGGAGTCTAGCTTGTTAATCTGCAGATAGCCATTGAATAACCAAGGAGGCGTCAATATGGGCATGGCTTTCTCCTGAGACTTCTTACAGTTTATTGAGTTATTTTCTGAAAACAATATGGGAAGGTAAAGTTTTGATTATTTTTTTTGGATGCTATCTTTGGTTATTCCTATATAAAATGGCCAAAATGAATGTTGCTAATGTATACTTTGAGCTCAGGGGTAAAAACCGCCATTTGAATGTCTCAGAACCCATGCTGCTCAAGGACAATAGTTAAGAAAGTCAGACTGCCTGATGGAGAGCAGGGATCTGTTATGATGCCTTCAGAGACCTAATTCCAAGTTTTTGTGTAAACAGTAGTTTAGATGAGGATATAGATAAGCTTAATAAGTATTGACCTTGACTGTTTTAAGAATTAAGCTTAATTTCTGACTGTGCTGTATTTACTGATTTCTTGTGGCTATTATTGTAAATATAAGTTGTATAGAAATGTTTATTGAGAAGTATGAAAAGAGAGTTTGTAAATCCAACATCTAGAGGGTTTAGGACTCAACTTCAAAGACATCTCTGAAGATTTTAACCCCACCTTATCCTTAGAGTTTAGGCCACACCTAGAAAGACTTCTCTGAAGAAATTAGCCCCACCCAATTTTCTGGAGTACTCAGGATATTTGCATTCTGAGAGAAGGTCAGACTGACCATTGAAGGATGAAGTCTGTTTCCTTGGGAAATCTTGACTAGTGATTATTTTCAGAAGTGAAGGAATTTGGAACCATGAAGATAAATCCTCTATGGGACTGAATGTTAAAGGGAGCCTGTGTGAGGCTGAAATGCTTATTAGGTGACCATCCAGATCTACTCTTTGAGTAGAGGTAGGAGAACTGTAGCAATAAATAGAAGGGTTGAGTTTGGCCACTGACACCAATGGACTTGGTTCACAGGAAATAGAGAAGACGAGTGTGGGTTGATTGGTCAGATATTCATGACCTAGCTTGAGAGGCCTACACGTGTTGAGAATTTGTGATGGGACCATGGTCTAAAGGGAAGGTGACCAATGGATACCCTGTTGAGGCTAAGTGTTGAATTGACCAGAACACGACAAGAGGAAGAGAATCTATTTGAGTCTGTGAACTGGTGCATATCACTGCTGACTTTATAGGTGGCCTTTCCTGATTTGACTTTGATAATGGATGCACACTTCATGAGTCTCCAAATGGAATGAAGATTCTTCACATTGAAAGATATAATTGTTTCCTCAGAGCACTGGGTTGATGTTAGTAAGCAATATAGAAATTAGATACACAAAATCGGGAAGTAAAGGCACAAGGTGGTTGGCTTACAAACTCTAATAAGTGGGGGAATATATATTCAAAGGATTATAGGATCGAATGTAGATATTATGTAACTGCAATTGTAGGGCAAAGGTTGTATTTTGTTTTGCTCACTTATACAATGTTATTTTTAAATGATGGTGACACATGTTGGATTGTATGCATTTTGGTTTTATCCTGTTAGGTAGAGATATGATTTTATTGTTTATTTGAAAGTTACATATGGTTGCAGAGTTATGTGATAGTGTGAAATTAATAAGGAGTGGTCTGTGGCAGTCATGTGCTCATGTTAATTTCATGATTGAGATATAGGGGTGGAGTCTAGCCTGTTAATCTGGAGATAGTCACTGAGTAGCCAATGAAACCTCTGTGTGGGCATGGCTATCTCCTGAGACTTCTGGGAAATCTCACAATATTTCCCTGGTGAAAATGAGAAGCTAGCTCCCCAATTTTTGGGAGTTAGTCTCAGAGACAACGAACTACGGACAAGACAAGATGGCAGCGTCCTAGGAGCTGGTGTAGTCTGAAGAGAAGCCACCCTCCTTTACCCTGATGGAACCAGAGCTCTGAAGCTAGAGAAGCCACGTGGAGACCCCTGCCATTGTTGAGTTGCTTCTACCACTGGATGCTTTTCATGGACCCTGAGCCCTGGAAGCGAGGAGACATGAGGAGACTCCTGTCAGCACCAGGACTCTACATCCACTGACCTGTGACTTTGTGAGTCGGAAGAAGACTTTATAGACTGATATCAGGCATAATGGTCTAATATCGAACTTATGATTTTTGACTGGACTGGGTTGGGAAGCTTTCTCATTGTTGCATTCCTCTTGTATATAAACCTTTCCCTTATATCCATATGTGTGTCTATGAGTTTGTTTCTCTAGTTTACCCAGACTGATACAGGGACTCAAGTAATGTATTACATTGTGCAACTCAGCTGCACAAGATCTTTTCAAATTGTTGAAGAGCAAGGAGGCCATTTTGAAGTTTAAGGTGTGTCCCTCTTAACTGTTGCTGCTGTTGTTTTCATTGACTATATGCATATGAAATTTAGACAATGAAAAAGGAGGAGGATAAAAGAATACTTGCATTTGAATTATGGTGCTGGTAAAAAAATATTGAAAGTACCAAGAGAAGGAACAAACCTGTCTTCAAAGAAATTTAAAATTGATGTTTAGTAGAAGTAAGGATGGCAAGTTTTTCGCCACCAACTTTTCTTATTTATCAGACACCTTTTCCTAGAAAACATATATCATGCTTGATAAAAGCAATGAACAGGGGAACAGAAATAGATCCTTTTTAAGATGGATGGACACAATGACTACAACAAATAGCTCAAATTTGACAACAGCTTTGAATATGGTGTGAAATCAGGCAGTTCTATCAAACATAGGACCACTGAGTAGGAGCGGAACTGGCTTGCTGGCATCTAGCCACAAAAACACGCACTCATTCAGTGGGAATGACAAGGCAATGGCTAAAAAGTTCCTATAAGAATTGCCAATTACACTACAAGTTCATTCTCAAAAAGTTTAATGTTAGAGGCTAATATTTTTTAAATATTCTGTTGAAAAAGATATATAAACAGAGGGATAGCAAATATAAAATCAAAACTGCTACCAACTTTCTGGCCACTTTCTTCATATTGACAAATACTCTTATTTGCCTTTAAAAATCAGATATACAGTTAAATGAAATCACATAAAACACCATCTATTGGTGCAAAAATCACCTGAAAACCTGAACTATCCTCTTCTTTAGATGACATTTACCATAGAATCAACATCAAAATTATAATAGCTCCACTTACCTCCTTTCTTCATTATCCATTTTAACTTCACTAGAATTTACCTCAATCATATCTGATTGAACTATTGAATTTTATGATATGAGAACTATATGCCAATAAAGCTATTTTAAAAAGATGTCATTATACAGTCTGATAAAATGTATCCTTTTGAAGTAAATCTTTACATACATTTTTTAAAATGCATTAACCTTTTCACTAGAGGGACAGAAAACACCATTATTTTCCTTGCCAGAAAACACCATTAGTCTTATAAATCATGTTTTCCCTAACAGATGCGAGTTAACTAAAAAGCTGAATAACTGTCACCAAACATGTTTAACTTCCTCAGCACAGCTGAGTATTTTAGTTACTTCTGTTGCACTCTGTGTTTTTGATGCCACCTTTCCCTGGCAGTTTTTTTATTAATATTCAAAAATTACTCATCAGCCTGAGTTGAGGAGTTCTTAAAAAGAAATACTATGGAAAGGCTTAGAGATTAATGATGATGGATAAAAAAATGAAAGAAAGGCAAAAACTGTAGAGGAAAATGAATATTTGTTATGCAAGAAAATGTATGCATGTTGAGATACAGACACCAATCCTACAGCAAGGAGAACGGAATTAAATGAGACTTCTAGGGCTGATGGAGTTTATATAGATTAAAGAAAATCAGGGATTTCAAATTGCCAAGAACAAATAAAAATCACTGCCGTTTTGTCAATTCTGACTCCTAGTAATGTGTTAGGACAGGGTGGAAGTACTCTTGTGGGTTTTGGAGACTGTCCCTCTTTACGTGAGTGGACAGCCCTGTCTCTCTTCTGAGGAAAAGCTTGTGACTTTGAACTGCTGATTTTTAGGTTAGCACTCAGAGGAATAACCACAACACCACAAAGTCATCCTGGTACTTAAAACAAGCAGATAAAATAAGACAGTAATTGGTAACATTATAATTTGTACATATATTTGAAGGTGGAATAACCGATGGCTGATTTTTCAGTGTAAATTTTGTTAATGTAATTAAATATATTTATATACTTACTTATACGGATGGAGAAAGATGATGCTTTCTAATCAAGGGAATGATTGTAATTTCAGAAATTCACAGGGTCAATTTTCCTCTGTCCAGTAGGGTAGCTATGAGTTAAAATTGACTCAATGGCAGTGAGGCATTTTCTGTTGCTGCTTTTTTTAGGTATTCATATTTAAATATCTAAACAAATATATTTCAATTAATTTTCATATGAAAACATGCTTTTATTTATAATTATATTCTTATACACTCTGAAGTTAATTGTCACTCAAAGAAAAGGGTAGATTTGCCCCCATAGTGTTTCCTAAGTTACATCTTTACAGAAGCAGATGACCAAGTCTTCACTTCTGCTGATTCACTGGGTGGATACAAGGTAAGCCCATGTGGCTTCTCCTCCAGCTCCTCTAGTCTCCAGGAATCAGGATCTATCAGCATGCTGTTATCTCATCTTGTCAGTAGTTCATCTCCAAGGAACGGAATCTCTGTTCGCTCATCTCCACGGGGGAAATATCTTGAGATTTCCCAGAATTCTCAGAGAAAGCTATGCCCACACAGATGTCTCATTGGCTATCTCCATATTGACAGGCTAGACTCCCCCCCCTACACTCTTAGTCAAATTGGCACGAGAGTATGTGACTACCACAAGGACAAAGATGTGCCTGATTCAAGCCACAGAATTTACATTAGTTTCATGTACATGTGAAAGTTGGATACTGAATAAGGATGACTGAAGAAAATTGATGCATTTGAATTATGGTGCTGGTAAAGAATATTGAATATACCATGGACTGACAAAAGAGCAAACAAATCTGTCTTCGAAGAAGTACATCTGGAATGCACCTTATAGGCAAGGGTGGCAATATTTCTTTGTCTAGCATATTTTGTACATGCTTTCCCCAGAGGATATCATACTCAGAAAAACAGAGGAATAGTGAAAAAAAAAAAAGGAAGACCTTTGAAGAGATAAATTGACATAGTGGCTGCATTGATAGGCTCAATCATAAGAATGTTTGTGAGGATGGAGAGGATCAGTCAGGGTTTCTTTTTTTTGTATGTAGGTTATCTATGAGACAAAACTCACTAGATGGCATCTTAAAGCATGAGTCAGAATGGACTGGAGGGCAGTGGGCTTTTACAATTATTGCTATTTTTATTAATTTTATAGGACACTGCAGAACCACACCATTAGATTACCAGGTATTAGCACTGTGGAAACAGACTGCCACTCTCCCAAAATTGTTGAGGATTTTTGAATGTCTGAACTTGCATTTAAAAGGCCATTGCATCACCGAAGAACCCTAGTGCTTAGTATAGAGTCTCTTAAAAAGGTTTGGTTCTTCATAGGTTTTGATTACCCTTGTCATTCTAAAATTCTGATATGAATTCTCTATTTCTCTCTACATAAAAATATCACATACCACATATACTCATGTATAAGCCTAATTTTTCAGCAAATTTTTAATGCAGTTTTTGTAAAATTAGGTACCTCGGTCTATATTAGATAGGTTTATAATTAGCTCTATATGGTATATTTTAACTAATTTTAAAAATAATTTTATTGGGGGCTCAAACAATTCTTATCACAATCCATACGTACATCCATTGTATGCAAACCACATTTCCACATTTGTTGCCATCATCATTCTTAAAACATTTTCTTTCTAGTTAATCCGTTTGTATTAGCTGTACCTAATTTTTCCTCTGAATTTTAATGTCTTTTTTAATACTTTGAAATGGAAAATATGTATTCCAAAGCCTTGTCCAAATTGCTAAAATTACTACTCAGATTGTATACATTTAAATCATCTCTTCTTATACCACAAGATTTACTTTGTCATGTTTTTCTAAAATAAATACTCTTAAAATTCTTAGAGACTAACAAATCATTTTCTGTCTTAAGTAATGTAAAACATTAATGATGTTACTCTGGATGTTGAATATCTATTTCTCAAAGCAACAAATAATTTGCAATCATAAATTTCCCATATTCAAATCAGGGTATGCATTTAAAAATATAATGTCAATCAGTCAACTAACCTGAATGTTCTCAATGGCAAAACCATTAATCAGTGTTAGAAATCCTCAAAAGGAAATTGCTAGCACTTCATCTTTAAGATTCTGGGAAATATAACTTTCAATACACTTTGAACTAATTGAAGTTCTATATACATTTAATAAAAGAATATGGTAAAATAACAATTTAAACAAATGAAGAATATCCTGCTTTACTTCTAAGTTTGAGATTTCCATAAGTTGGTAGGTGCCATGGTAATTTTTTTTAATTTTGTAGTATAATTGAAAATAAATTAAGAAAAATGATCATAATACAATACTTACAAATTAACAATATATGTTCAATCCCTGTATGTATTTTGTCATCATATATTAATATGCATATCTACTAATGTTATTAAGTTTATGTCGGAAAGTGATTAGAATTTTTTAGTGTTGTGAATTCAAACTTCTGACAATCCAATATATTATGAAGTAGAATGACTCTAGAGAGTTTTCTTAGTTCCTTTGCTAAGGAAGTAGGACTGGTAGGGTTTGACCTGTCAATCATCCAGTTATCAGTTAAGCAGAAACTGTATGTACCACCCTAGGATGATTATGGAATAAAGTGAGGAAATGCATAAATAAACTTATATTACATAAAATACATAAAATAGTTATTGCCTCACTGGAGCTAATGATACTATTGTATTATAAAACAAGGGCAGCATCACTTTAACCACATAGATAAAATAATCTCCTAAATTTAAATTTATTAAGGAATTCATGAAAAATTCAAAAGTAAAATTCCAAAAACAGAAATTTAGAAAAAACTGCAATATAAATTGGTCAATATAAACTTCCAAATCTTTTTCTTCCTCGTAATGTGCAGGAAAATATCATTTTAAGTTTGCATGAAGAGCTCCATGGTGATAAATAAATTTACTGATTGTGAGACCAGGTGGGGAATTCAGGTAAGTTAATTAACTCCTATAGAAATCCAGATTATTCCGTAAGCTAGGGAGATGACCTCCCCCACTCCCAGCTGTCCATGCTTCAGATACCCTAGGCTCTGCCCAAAGTTCACCCACAACATTCACCACTGTGAGCAGCCCCTATCTCACCAAACAGCACCCTGAGACCACACCTGTTACCTTCTCTCTGCCAATCTTTGGGTCCATCAGCCATGTCCAGACCCTGTTCTTAGTCTGCCCAGGGCAAGCTCCATGGCAAATGGTCCTCCAGACACCATTAGCCTGTGGCTGTATCTGCTGTGGTTGGAATACATCTCCACCTCTCTTGCCCACATGTAGCTCAGGCGCCAGTGCACAGTCTCACTGACCTAACAACTGTGACCCATGCCACTGTGGTCAGAACCTACCAACTATCCATGCGGAACTCCAACATCTGCGAAGGAAACACTTCAATAAATACGCCGAGTCCAACTATAATCCTTTAGCCTATGATCAGATTCCCGCACACTCATAATCCACCTGCCATCCTCTGCAGATTGTCCCACAGGGCTGGCCTGGACACCGCTGTCCTCTGCAGTGTCTGTCTCAGACTACTGACTTCTCTGCTGGGTCAGCTCCAGCCTGAAATTTTCCCACACAGAAGCTGTGACCCCACAGCTTCTCTGCTGAGTCACTTCTGCTCCCGGAGATCTACATGCAATTACGCTGCAACAGAGCAGCTTCTCCACTAGCCCACCACCTAGCAACAGGGTTTTTTTTCCTGCAGCATCAGCATAGTTTTGCTGACATTTTGCTGAGCAGAACCTGACCCCTGTGACTACCTGCGGTATCTGCAATCCATGGCTTCTGGCCCAGGTTCTCAGTATGTAAGTCAGCTTAAGCACACTCTGGTCTGGTTCAGAATCATACCAACAGGCACTGGCCTTAGAGCATCTTTGAGCACCACTGTTTCTGTCAATCACCAAACTGCTATAGCACCTCCCTTAGTAACCTGGTACTATGTAGTAGGCCTCCACAATCACTCTTACCAGCCCCACAGAGAGAAAGCTGAGGGCCACACGTCTTTCTGGGATATGGCACCAAATGCCACAAAAATGACAGGCAAAGAGCAACCTACCACAACATCATCATCATTAAAAGAAAAGAAACAAAATTAAGGACAGCTCTAAACCTAATGGAACTCATACAAAAAACAGGTATTGATCTGCCATAAAAAGAAATCATCAGAATTCCACTTGGAGTCAAACAGGATATGGAGAAGGCTATACAAAATAAGGATACAAATGATTGAGAATATTAAGTCCAAATTGATGAGATGAGTCCATGCATCGAAGGGAAATACAAGAGTCAAGAGGTGAGGTTATAGAAGCAAGAAACAAGATAACAGACCCGACCAACAAACTAGAAGGGGTAGAGAATTGTACCAGATATCTGGAGAACAACCAGGAAGACTTCAACAAAAGGGAAAGAGTCAAACAAGACAAAGAGGTCAAAGAAAAGCTGAGATCAACAGCATGCTATGAAGAGGAAGAACATATGAATAATAGGAATACTGGAAGAAGACACAACTAAAAAGTTAACAGCTAAAATGTGAGGGAATTCCTGGAAGAAAAGCTCCTCCTCAAGCTAATGAATGAGAATCAGGCAATTATACAGGAAGAAGAGAGGATGCCAAGTAAACTAAACTCCAGGAAGAAATCACCAAGGCCTGTAATAGTTAAGCCATGCAACTTTGAGGAAAATGAAAAACTTATTAGAGCAGCTAGAAGGGAAAAAAGACAGTCAGATACAATGGTACTCAAGTAAAAATATGTTCAGACCTACCATGAAGAGGAGAAGAAACTGGAATAATATCTTTCAAAGGTTGGAAGAGAACAATGACAATCTAAGAACCCTCTGTCCTGTCAAATTGTCTATCAAGATAGATGGAGAAGTAAGAGAATTCCCAGAGAAGAAAAACTCAAAGAATATGTTATAAAGCACCCAACTTTGTGAAAAATTCTTGTCAACTAACTGTGGTCCTGAAGCATGCCGCACCCTCAACACACACACACACACAAACACACACACACACTCCACATATTTTTACCTGGAAAAATAGGAAAACTCACAACAACAAGGTATGGGGTGACAAGAATTAATCCACAGTTGGTGATACTAAATCTGATTTTCAACCACGTGAATTTTCCCACTAGAAGACAAATGCTTGCATACTAGCTCAGAAAACATGATGCAACAATCCATTGTATGCAAAAGATGCACCTTCAGGGTCACAGACAAAAGTAGGCTAAGAATAAAAGGCTGCCAAAAAATATACCAAGTAGACAGCAACTCAAAAAAGCCAGGGTTGCAATCCTAATCTTGGACAAACTCAATCTCAAGGTGCAAATTATAACAAGAGATATGGATGGCCACTATAAAGTACTAAAATTATCAAGAACCAGTGAACATAATAAGTATATATGTGCTGAAAAAGAGACCTGCAAAATTTGTCAAACAAATTCTTTAAAAAGTGAAAACAGAAATCACAGACAAACAAATCATAGTAGGTGACTTCAACACACCACTTTCAGAGAAAGAGAGGTTACTTATAAAGAAACTCAACAAGGAAGCTACAGAGCTAAACACCACAATTCGACAACTCAACCTGATAGATATTTATAGAGCTCCCGACTCAAAGGCAAAAAGATTTCCATTCTTTCAAATGCACATGACTTTAATTCAAAAATATGCTACAGACTTTGGGACAAGTCAATTCTGAGCAAATTTAAACACGCAGAGATCACTCAGCAGTCCCTCTTGGAAAACTACTCCATAAAGCTGGAGATAAACAAAAGGATATCCAAAAAATACAAGGACAAATAATGGCAAGACAAATAACAATTTTCTGAGGAATAAGTGGGTATGGGTCAAATTAGGGAGGAAGTAAGGACGTTTTTAGAAACTAACAAGTATCAGACCAATGTAGCAAAACCTAGTGGACACAGCGAAAACAGTTATCAGAAGTTGTTTGACAGCAATTAATGCACAGATGGAAAAGGAAGAGACTCCTAACTGATATGCTATCACAAACTCTTCAGCAACTTGAGCAGTGTTAACAGAACAATCCTCCAATAGCAAAAGAAAATAAATAATAAATATCAGGGCAGAGATAAAGGAGTGCAAAACAAGAGATAATAGAAATTTTCAATGCAGCAAAAAAGTTGATTATTTGTAGGTATTGAAGAATTACTGCTGACAAACCTAACCAAGGATAGGAAAAAGTAAACATTAATAGCCAGGGTGAGGGATGCATCAGGGAAAATAACAACGCACCCTTATGAGATTAAAAAGATAATCACAAACTATTATGAAAATCTGTATACCAAGGAATTCAAAAGCGGGGAAGACATGGACAATTACTTGGAAAAACAATCTCTCCTTTAAATATCCCAGACAGAAGTCAAGGACCTCAATAGACCCATAGCAATAGAATAAAAAGATAAAATACCAACTAAAATACTCCCAGGCCAGATGTCTTCCCAGGACAATTCTACCAAGCATTCAGACAAGAATTAAAACCATTCTTGCACAGACTATTCCAGAATATAATAAAGATAGTAAACTCCCAAATGTATTCTACAAAGCTAGTATAACAATGATACCTAAACTAGGCAAGAGTCCCACAAGAATAGAGAATTATCGACCAATATTTCTAATTATATATTGATGCAAAAATCCTTAACAAAATATTGGCCAGTATAATACAAAAAATATATTTTAAAAATTATCCATAATGACCAGGTGGTATTTATTCTCAGGATGCAGGGATGATTTAACATCAAAAAGTGCATCAACATTATTTTCACATTGAGAAGAATATGGTTAAGAACCATATGATGATATCAATGTACTCAGAAAAAGCATTTGCCCAAACATCCAAGACCCACTCAAAAAGACTAAGGGGAATTCCACAAGTTAACATAAGCTATCTATTAAAAACCAACAGCAAACATCATAGTCAATGGATGAAAGATGAAAAAAACCTCTGAAAAAGAGGTCCAGACAAGGATGCTCCTTGTCCCCACTTTTATTCAACTTATTACTGGAGGTCCTACCTACCAAAAAAGGTAACTAAAGGAAATTAGGGACTTTTGTCTGGAGAAGGAAAAGATGAAACTTGGTTTGTTTACAGATAACATGTCTCTACATTGAAAAACCCATATGCTCCACCACAGGAGTTCTGGAAGAAATAGATGAATATGTAAGAGTGTCTAGATAAAAGATCAACAAGCAGAAGAGTATTGGATTGCTATACACATTGAATAAGACCACAGAAGACTCCTCTAAGAAGGCCCTTCACAATAACCAAACACAAATTGAAATACCTAGAGGAGGAGTGCTCACACTTTTTCAGCATGCAAGCTACTTATAAAATTATCAAACAAAATGATCTACCAACTACAAATATACAAAACATATTTATTACATTTATTCATAAATGCATTGAGAATTTTTATATGTACTATGTATGTTTATGTACCTTGCATGACTGCATAAGCCCATATTGCACAACACAACCCAATTAACTATGTCAATTTTTTTGTCATTACCTGAGTTCACTCTGATGAATTGCACTGAATGGAATGAGCCAGGGATGCATTGTCCAGACAGTAGCTGATGACAACCAGCCTGAAGCACACTTCCAATTGATCATTAGTCATGATGGAACATTGCTTGGACTGAATAATCTTTATGTGAAAAGGCTGACTCACATAAATAAATAGAGCTGAATAATGCAGTCAAGGACATAGCACAATTTCTCATGTTTGGGTACTTTCCCTCTGCAAGTAAGTTCCAGAACTCTTCATACACTCTGGATTTCATCTGAATGTTGGCTTGTAATGTCAAAATCTCCTATTACATATGAAAGTGATACATTTTTGTCTTCTTACTTGGTCCAGCTCCCCCACTCATTTTAATACCCTTTCTTACATTTAAGAGAAAAAAACAAAGTCTAACCAGTGATAATTTATCTTTTCAATTTTGCTGCACTTAGTGCAGTTGTTTGTGTATGCGTTTGACACCCAAGTTTGCATCTGATTGGCTGTGTTGTCTATTAATTAAGTGGCGGGATTGATGATAAGTTTACATTTATTTTTTTAATGTCATGTGATCTACCCACACTACATTTGTGACGACTATTAGATCTTGATTGATGTATTGAGCACCTCTGACCCAAGGATACAACTAACCAGAAAACCAAAATATTTGTACTAGAAAAACTATAGACCCTTATAAGAATAAAACAAACATGACCTCCACAAATGGAATAATGTTTCTTGTTCATGAATTGGAGGACTTAATGTAGTAAAGATGTGAATTCTACCTAAGGCACTCTATGTTTAATATGATACCGATAACGAATACCAATAACCTTCTTCAAAGAAATGGAAAAACTAACTACCAACTACATATGGAGAGGGAAGAAGCCCAGAATCAGTAGAGAACTCCTCAAGAACAGGGACAAAGTCAGAGAACTTGCTTTACCTGCTACACAAAGTGGTCAATAAAGCATTATATTGGCATAATGACAGATACTCAGACCCTGTTCTGGAAAAGAACAGAAATACCAGAAATAAAACTAGCAGCTTCTTCTATGTGAGTTTTGTTGCTTCTCAGCTAGAGTTTGTTTTTCTTCGAGCCTTTAAGTCTCCAGAAGCTTGATCTTTTAACAGTCAGGCACTGTGAGCTTTTATCACCCCATTTCAATGGGATCAGGTACCAGGCATCAAAGACTCAGAACAAAAAAATCATATCAGTGTGAATGAGGGGGGGTGTGGAGTTGAGACCCCAGGCCCATTTGTAGAAAATTGAACATCCTCTTACAGAAGGGACACAAGGAAGAGACAAGCCTGTCAAAGTGCAGTATAATAACTATGAAACATACAACTTCCCTCTAGTTCTTTAATGTTTCTCTCCCTCTATCCCTCCCAAATCATTTTTTTGCAAGGTCAAATTATCATCTAACTCTACCTTACAAAACTGGATAGATCAGAGCACATACAGATAAGAGCTGGAAATTATGGGAATCCAGGACAGATAAACCCCTCAGCATCAATAGTGGGAGTAGTGGTACCTGGAGGGGAAGAGGAAGGTGGGAGGAGAAGTGGGGAACTGTTTGCAATGATTGTCAACACTTTAAGGAGGTCTTTATCAACAGATTCACTAATTCAGCATGCCATTTGATCCCTTGACTATTGCTTTCATGAATATTGATTGTCTTTCCAAGCACGACAAAAGCCTTCACAACTTTAATCTTTTCTGCATTTATCATGATATTACCTATTGGCCTTAGTTGTGAGGATTTTGGTTTTCTTTACCTTGAGTTCTAATCTATACTGAAGACTAAAATCATTGACTTTTACCAGCAAATGTTCCAAGACCCCCCCACTTTCCACAAGTTATGATATATTATCTGCATATCACAGGTTTTTAGTAAGTGTGTTAGCTTGGGTTCACTAGAGAAACAAATTCATAGACACTCATATGTGTATAGGAAAGATCTCTATATATAAGAGCAATTGAATATTGAGAAAACTTTCAAGCCTAGTTCAGCTCAAGTCCGTAAGTCATATTAGTCTATATAACTGATACCAATCTATAAATTCTTCTTCAGATTCATGCAACACATGACAAATGAAGGAAGATCAGAGGCAAGTGGGTAGAAAGTTTTGTGGATCTAGTGGAGGTATAAGCATCTCAGCGCTGGCATGGCCATGTGGCTCCTCCAGCACCAGGGCTCTAGTGTAGCTTAACGTGGCTTGTCACAGGAATACAAAGCAGAATGATCTGTGCTCCACCACCAAGGAGGACAATAGGAGGATGCAGAATCTTTAGGAAATAAGCAGACTAGGCTCCACCTCTTCGTAAATTGACAGCTTATGTAACTGCCACAATAAGCCTCCCTCTGATCCCAATGCTTTTTTTTTCTTAATATAATTCAACTTTTTTGATTATTTGCTTATCAGTAAGTTTGAAATATGGTGAGAGATTACAACTCTGATGTCCATATTTCCTGATTTTAATCCAAACTTTCCCCCCTTGTCCCATTCACACAATTGCCTCTTGATTCATGTACAAATTCCCCCTGAGCAGTTTGAAAGTTATTTTGTTGTTTTCCAATTTTGTCATGATCCATACATTGTTATAATACTAACTGAAATTAAAGTAGCCATCTTTCTATTATTCTCTTCTTTCTGCCAGTATATCACATCAACAATGATATACTTTGTTCCATTTCCTTTTCTGAACGTCTGGAAGAACTCTTTCAGTGTACTGCTGCAATTATTGTTGGATGATTTTCAGTAAAATTTTATTTGCATATTATTATCAATATGTTTATGCATCTATAGTTTTGCATCTATAATTTTGTTCTATAGTTTATGCATCCTATTGAGGCACCTACCACAGTTTGATCAATCAATTTTATGCTTCTGGATTCTTGTTTAAAATCCATTCATTCAATGTTCCAATGTTATTAATGTTATTTATAGTCTTTTCTACTCATTTTGAGTTATTTTATGTGAAAATTATTTTCCTTAACACGTAACTTCATTAACTTATTTCTCATTGACTACATTTGGGTCACAATGCTTTTCCAGTCTTGTTTTAAATTCCTTCTAAACCCAAGGGGCTCATTAAACAGCACTGTCTCAAACAATGCCCCAGTCATATTAGTAGGAATAACATATCCATTTTTTGCAGAAATAGATTTCCTGGTATTTCTTAATTGTTTTTCTTAGTCTGGAGTTTCAGTGAAATCTGTCCATCATAAGTGGCCTGATTATAATTGAAATATCATTGGCATAGGTTCTAACATCCTATCAACATGATGTGATGTGCATCATGGGAACAAAACATTTACTCTTTTATGAGACAAAAAAATGGACTTGTAGAGTCTGTGGTAATAAACAAAGAGTCATCAGTGAGTAGGTCCCTAAATCATACAAGGAAGGTGGTATTTGCAGAAAATGTTATTCCTGAACACAGAGGATGAGCAGATGTCTTTAATCTAGTACATTTTCTAAGATCAAATTCAGGTTCAAGTCAAATTCAGTATTAACAAGATATACCAATAATTTAGTTATTCCAAATTTACCAGGCTAAGGAAAGAAATATTACAACTTTTAAAATTGTACCCATAATATTATGCTTGCAGACTAATTGCAAAAATTGTCTTTCTACATTGTGACACTATCTCATATAATGAGTGTACTAGCTCAGATAGCTTCTAGAAGAAATATGTTTTAACCTATCTTATGGTTTGAGTACTTGCTTTCTATAGAAAATCCTACTACCTCTAAAAATGCTAGTTTTGATTTTAGTGTTCTCTAGCACAAATCCTTGCTGCAGAGAGTGGATATTAGTCTCAGAATTCCTACAGGACAACTGAAACCAAACTGTTGTTAAAAAGACTTTCTGAAAGTGATAGGTAGAAGAAAAAAAGAAAGTGACAGGTAGAAAGTTTATGGGTACAGGGGGTTCTTTCCACCAAATGCCTGTGCTAAATTAACTTTAGTTGGCCATGCCAACTAAATAAAGAGTTTGCAAAGAAATCAAGTACCCATTAGACACCTATGGGAAAATCCAAAACTGGGCATTCTCAGACCCAGGTCACCTAGGCCCAGGTGGAGATCAACCTGAGCACACCTACACTAGGCAACAGAGATACCACATCACACATGTGCATCCGAACTCAGCCACATAGATCAGCCAACCTGTTCAATCATACGCTCCCCTCCCCCAAGCTCCAACCCAGAGGGATAGGAGGGATAAATTGCAGACTAAAGAGAAGCCAAGCCCCTGTCTCTGATATCATTGTTCCACAGATCAAAGGGTGTGTACAGTGCGCACGTGATTGTGTGCCCTCTGGGGGATTGAACTAGCTGCATTCAGTTTTTCTTTCTTTTCTTTTTTCTTCCTTTTTTGTTTTGAGACTTCACTTTCTAGTTATTTTCCACATGGTTTCTCATATTTCCCTGAAGGAGCCATTTGCAGAGTGAACTTCCCCCGATAGACCCTGACATGCAGCCTCGCACACTTTCCAGGGAGCATGGGTATTGTCTGAGACTATACTACCTACCCTAGACTTCTCTTTCCCTCACAGAAATTACTTGGATTTACAAAAATACTTCTGCTGTGTGAATTCTTTCAGCATTGAGAAATAAGAATGGGGACAAACCATGCCGGAAAAATAACGAAAGCATAGTACTAAGATAAATAAAATATACAGCATACTTTAAAATGGTTTTGGTGACCCAAAATTGTAGCTACTAACAAGTTTATCAATTTGAACACACCTGTTAGCTCTGAGGGAGAAAATCTGGGTGATCCTCTGTCATCAAGATTGTTATTATGGTCAGGTAACTACAAGTCAGTTTCAACTTAATGGGAACCTGTGTTGCAGAGACGTTCCCTATGAGGTTTTCTAGGCTATGGTATTGTAGGAACAGCCAAGAAAACCCTATGGGGAATTTCTATGAATTAGCTATGAATCAAAATTAACTTTATAGTACATTGCTGCAACCCAAGGTTAAAAGTTGCAAGATTTAATTCAGAAAACTTAGTTCAGAAACTACACAATTAGTTGGATTAAATTGACACAATAATCTCTCAGGCTCAGCCCAAGCAAAAAGCTCCTGAAATAAATCTGCATATTTATTTATCCCAGGGCAATTTTTAATATTAATATTTATTACTTTTGGGGGGAAGAAGGCAACTTCTAAAGGAGTTTTCTTAATGTTATAAACAGGAGGAAATAATAAAAATCACATAAGTACAGTTTCTCTGAAACTCCTTTAGAAAATTTTAGTAGCCTAATTCACAGGATATTAACATAGTGAATTATACTAATAAATGCAGTCCAGCACCTCATGATATTTTACCAATAAGATGTGGAGAAATTATACTTCTACTGTATGAGGACCTCATTTTTAGATAATATTAAGAAGAATATTTCCAAGAAAAATAACACAAAAAATACACATACAAATTCAAAACACATGCAAATTTTACAGATTTTGAGTTCCTCCATCACACCCCAGCTGAGCTCACAATAAACATGGTGAAGAACTTCATGATTTTTCATAGTGATGCAAAAATCTATTCTGAGTTAAGTTGTTAGTCTTAAAATGTTCTGTGTTAAATAATCAAGGAGGAATTATGTGACTAGGCAGAAGCTATTTTCCTGGTAGTTGAGCTTTATATGCTGCAGCAGAAGCTTTACAATGCCTGACTCTCCATTTTTCTCAAGAATTGATCATTCCCTTTAGATGGTGAGTCAACATTTAAGGTAAATGCCAAGAGTTGAACTGAATACAGAAGGTGCTGTGAAGGGAAAAAATACACATTCAAATCTGAATAAGCATAAAACCTAATATTCAGAGGCTAGTTTTTTTTCGTTCATTCCCTGAAACAATATATAAAATGTTCATAGATTTTTTTAATCACACTAGAATAGGGAAGGGAAGAAAACACAAAACAAACAATTTATATTATATTCTTTTCTTATCTATGAATTTAAGAGAGAAATACCAGATTGCTCTGTAAATAAATTTAAAAGAACCCATATAATATCATCTTTTACAGTTTCAAACTTTAAAATAATCTCCTTTTTATCTTTCTTTTTTTCAAAATATTAATATTTAAACCATCATAGTATAGTGGTGGAGTCCACACAAAACAGACTGCATACAAACACACACACACCTCTTCTTATTTTTAACCAAATTTTGAATACATATAATTTATATCACACATATAAATTAACTTGATGTAAAGAGTATGATAGATTATTGACTTTTTAAATAAATGTATTATCTATGATTACTGAACTCAGATAATTGTGCTGCTTTCAATATTGAAACAACCATCCTCTTACTTATATGCCAGTTAGGTTACAAATGGATATACCCTCTTTTTACAGATAATATACACACAAAATATTCTTCTGTAATGACTGTAAAATTGGACTTCCAGGAAGATGGTGACTGAGTAACACATACCAGAGGGACTCCACAGAAATCAGCCCAGGAGATTTACTAAGAGGGAAATTCAACCCTGCGGGGTCACAGGAGGAGCATCATAAAGATAAGTAGACTTAGATCCACAAAGTTTGAGGGGCTGGGGACTTTTGGCTTACCACAATGAAGCCTTGCTAGGGTTTGACCCTAGTCCTGCCATACTCTCTGCTCAAGCCAGGGTTAATTGGAACCAGCACAGGGACTTTTATCTCAACAAAGCCACAGCTTACCTCCTGTTTGGGACAGGGATTAAACCCCTGAAACCCCATGGTCAGGGACTGGGGCTCAGCTATATAGTTACTTTTGGTTTCCACCCTTCTTTCTATTCGCCCATAGTTTCCAAGGCCTTAGTTCTTTGGTGATTGCCCTCATTTTCTCTCACATGGCATTGTGAACCTCCAGACCACTCCCATTAGCCTACAGCAATTATGCCTGCTACACCCAATGGAGAGAGCTCCACCCTGTGCAGTGTAACCCAAGACTGGAAAGAACCACCCACCCTCCACCAGGGGATATTCTGCCCAACATCTTCCTGGGGAACTACTGCCTGTATGACTAGGGGAGCTCTTATCTGTACTCTGTGGTCCCATGTGACTCAGAGCACTTCCTCCCACCTGCTTTATTGCCTCACATGGTCTAAGGCAGCTCAGCCAATACTAGCCAAAATTCCATGCACTGCCCAACCTCCACAGTGATCTACCAATTCTTCCCACCATTGGCTGTGCTCTACACAAAAGCAGGCAATCCACCAGCCTTCTGTGGCACTCCTCTTGCAGGGCCACCTCTGCACACCCTCTGCAGTGCCTCAAATTGTCATGGGCTACACCATCACAGCCTCTAGTGAATTAATGGAGCACAGCACCATTCTTGTGGGTCCACAACAATCCAACCAGTGTCCCCTGAGAGGACCATCCGACTTGTCCTCCAAATAATGTAACACTGGTTGACTAAGGAAAGAGTGAAGGTACAGGAAGATAAAGTGGTAGGCCAATTCCATAGTGAAATTAGTCACAGGAAGCTCGAATATGCATTCCTACATATCTCCTAGAGAGAGACTCCCGGAAAATGGCACCTGGATTCTCTAAAAAAAAAAAAAAATCACACAAACAGTAATCAGCCCAAATGACCTCAATGAAAAAATGGAAGAAACAAAAGGCAATGGCAGAAGATGTCCTGAATCTAACAACGTGCATAAAAGAAGCAAACATTGATATGCCACAGAAAGAAATTTTCAGAATGCTGTTTGGAGTCATACAGCATATGAGTAAAACAATATAGAAAAAGTATAAAATCACAGAGGAGATAAAGTCCATACACCAAAGGGAAATACAAGAGCTTAGAGGTGAGATAATAAAACCAACAGCAGACTCCCAGACTTCATGAATCAACTGGAGGAAGCAGAAAACCACACCAGTGATCGAGGATAGCTAAGTGGACATTAACAAACATGGACAAAGATCTAATAAGATGATCAGAGAAACCGAAGAAAATGTAAGAGTTATAGTTGACGCTATGAAGAGGAACAACATCAGAATAATTGGATTAATGGAAGAATATTTGGAATCGTGGAAAACACAACAAAGAGGTCATCTTTAACAATAGTCAGAGAATTCTTGGTGGAAAGTTTCCCCAGCTTTATGAATGAAAATCAAGCAGCCATTCAGGAGGCAAAAAGAACACCAGTTATATTGAATCTTAAGAAGTTACCATGGCATATAATAGTTAAATTGTCCAACTTTGAGGAAAAGAAGAAAATCCTAAGAACAGCCAGGAAAAAACAAGCAATCATATATAAAGCTTCCCAAATTAGAATATGCTCAGAGCTATCAGTGAACACTGAAGAAGAGGGGAGAGTGTAAAAATGTATTCCAAATATTGTAGGAAAATAATGCAATCCCAAGAATACTCTAACCAGCCTAATTATCTATCAAGATAGAAGGAGAAATAAGAGTTTTTCAAGACAAGGAAAAACTCAAAGAACATGTTAGAAGAAACATCCCTACAAAAGATCCTTGTTGACCCAGTATGGGCAGAAGAACAGCACTTATCAAGTATAAATAAGAGATCTCCAGATAAACAACCTCACCCAGAGAGAAATGAAGAGAAAACAGCCCCAAAGATAGGATTGTCTTATGGGTGGAAAGAAGTCAAGAATGATCAACCCTCATACACACATGCACAACACACTGAAAAGAAAAGGAGGTAGTTAAACATCCAACACAAAAGGTATAAGGTGATATCACAGAGTCCACAGATGGAGATAATGACCCTAAATATCAATGAACTGAACTCAGGAATGAAAAGACTGAGAGCAGTAAACTGGCTTAGAAAGCACAACCCATCAATCTGCTGCCTACGGGAAACATCTCAAAACTACAGACAAAAATAGGCTAAGAATCAAAGGCTGGAGAAAGGCATAATAAGCAAAGAACAATTCACAAAAAACAGGGGCAGCAATCCTAATCTTGGGTAAAATTGATCTCAAAGTGCAAACCATAAAAAGAGATAAGGAGGGACACTATATACTGCTTAAGGGAATGGAAGACAAAGAACCAATAAGCATTTTAAGCATATATTCCCCAAATGAGAGACCTGCTGAATACATTAATGAAACACTCCAAAAGATGAAAAAAAAATCATAGTCTCAACAATTATAGGGGGTGACTTCAATATACCACTCTCTGAGAAAGAAGATCACAGGGAAAGAACTCAACAAGGAAGCTGGAGATCTAAATGCTACAATTAGACAGTTTGACTTGACAGATATCAACAGAGTTTTTCATCCAAAAACAAAAAAAAAATCACATTCTTTTCAAGCCCACATGGCACATATTCAAAGCTAGACCACAAACTGGGGTATAAATTGAATGTACATTAATTAAAGCACATTGATATCATATATATCCCTCTCTCTGACCACTGTGCCAAAAGTCTGGAAATCAACAAAAGAAAGATGAAGAAAACAAGAGGAAATAATTGGAAGATGAATAACTCTCTATTGCCAAAGCAGAGTGTACTGGACAAGATCAGAAATGAAATTAGGAAATTCCTAGAAACCAAAGAGATTGGAAACATGACATACCAAAACTTATGGGACACAGCAAAGACAGTTATCAGAAGTTGTTTCATAGTGATAGATGCACACCAGGAAAAAGGAAGAGAGTCTCATAAATGATATGCAGGCACAGAATTTACAACTAAAGCAGGACAATGCTACTAATAGTGAAACAAAAGAAATAATAAAAATCAGGGCTGAGACCCTTAAGATGGAAAATAAGAAAACAATGGAACAAAATAATGTGGCTAAAACTTGCTTCTTTGAAAGGATAAAAAGAATCTACAAACTGCTGGAAAACTTAACCAAATAAAGAGGGAACAAATTTCAATATCTAGAATAAGGGATGAAATAGGGGACATACAACTAACCCTAATGAAATCAAATGGATCATTGCACAATTTTATGAAGGACCTTATTCCAATGAATTCACCAACTTGAAAGACATGAACAACTTCTTGGAAAAGCAATCTCTCCCTTGATGGATATCAAGAATCTCCACAGACCCATAACAATAGAAGAAATAGACAAGGTTATCAAGGAATCACTAACAACAACAACAACAAAAATTCCTTGGACCATGTGGCTTTACCGGAGAATTCTACAAAGCACTCGGGGAGGAACTGTCACAAATTCTACACAAATCCTTCCAAAACATAGAAAAATGTGGCAAACTCCTGAACTCCTGAACTCCTTCTATGAAACTAGTATAACACTGATACCAAAACTGGGCAAGGATCCTACAAGAATCAAGAAGTACAGACCAATATCCCTAATGAATATTGAAGCCAAAATCCTTAGTAAAATACTGGCCAATAGCATACAAAAGTATATATAACAAACAAATCACCATGACCAAGTGGGATTCATACGCAGGATGCAGGGATCGTTCAACATATGACAGGCCATTAGTATCATTTGCCACATTGACATGAAAAACTATAAGAATCACATGTTAGTGGAGAAAAAGCATTTGACAACATCCAATTTCTGTTTAAGATACTTGAGAATATAGGAATATAAAGAAAATTCCTCAAGACAATACAAGTTATATATGAAAAAACAACAGCCAACGTGGTCTTTTCTCAATGGAGAAAAGACTATCACAACCCCACTAAAAAAGGGGACCACACAAGGATGCCCCTTGTCCCCACTCATTTAATATCATACTAGAGGCTTTAGCTAACAACTAGAGGCAAAGTAGAGACATCAAATGTATTCACCTGGGGAAGGAAGAGGTGAAACTATCGTTATTTGCAGATGATATGATTTCATATATGGAAAATCCCAAAGGCTCTACAAGGGGAGTACTAGAAGCCATAGAGAAGTATGGCAGAGTGGCAGGATACAAGATTAACAAACAGAAGTCTATTGAACTGCTGTACACATCAGATAAGGAAAATAAGAAAATCAGAAAAGGAGATAAAAAGGTGGTACCCTTCACAATAACCAAGCACAAATTGAAATATCTAGGAATATACCTGAGTAAAAGGACAAAAGATCTGTATGACGAAAATTATAGAGCACTATTACATGAATCCAAGTGTTTCCTCAAAAAATTGAAGAATAGTCCATGCACGTGGATTAGAAGATGCAATATAGTCAGTTCTTCCCAAGGCACTATATAGGTTTAATTCAATTCTGATACAATTACCCTCATTTTTCTTCAAAGAAAAATATGGAGAAAAAAGATGCCAGAATTCCCAGAGAACTCCTCAAGAAGAAGGACATTGTGGGAGGGTTTGCATTACCTAACTTCGGCATATATTATAGAGCCACACTGGTCAAAACTGCATGGTACTGGTGCAATGATAGAGACTCAGATCGATGGAAAAGAACTGAAAACTCAGAAAAAAAGCACCAGCACACAGACAACTGATTTTTGATAAGAGCCCTAAAAATATCAAATGGGAAGCAGCTGAGCTCTTCAAAAAGTGGTGTTGGAAAAAAAATGGATATCTACCTGCAGAAAAATGAAGTGAGACCCTTACCTCACTCCATACACAATAATAAATTCAATGTGGATGACCGACCTCAAGGTAAAACCTCAAACCACTAGAGCCATCAATGAGGGAATTGGGACCAATCCGAGACCTTTGGCACAGGGAATACATAGGCTATCAGAAATAGCAAAGGACACAAATAGAGAGGAGGCACAAACTGACAAGTGGGATATACTGAAGATGAAACGCCTATGTACATGAAAAGAATTCACCAAGAGAGAAATAAAAGAGTCCAAGGACTGGGAAAACAACTTTAGCAATGACACATCAAAGGCCTTATTACTAAAATCTACAAAACCCTGATAGCTTCCAAAAAGAACAAAACCAACTGCTCACTGAGGCGGTGGGCAAAGGATCTGAACAGAGACAGAAATCTGAATGTCCAATAAACATATGAGAAAATGTTCTTGATCATTAGCAATAAGAGAAATGCAAATCCAAACAACAATGTGATACCACCTAACACTCTCAAAAATAGCCCAATTCAAAAAATCAGAAAGCAACAAGTGTTGGAAAGGCTGTAGGGAGACAGGAACTCTCATCCATTCCTGGTGGACCTGAAAGTATGTACAACCACTATAGAAATCAATTTGGTGACATCTAAAACAGATGGAAATTGAGCTATCATACGACCCAGCACAGAGAAGAAACAAACCACAGCCATACCTCTGTTTCAATGTTCATTGCAGCACAGTTCACAATTGCAAGGAGTTGGAAGAAACCCTAATTTCCATCAACTCATAAGTGGATTGAAAAGCTGAAGTACATACACACAATGCAGTGATGAATGCATGAAACACATCTCCACTTGGGAAAAAATGGAAGAAATTATGCTAAGTGAAGTAAGCCAAGTGCAAAAGGACAAGTACAAATGAGTCCGCTGAGGTTAGCTTAAAAAATAAAATTACAAATGGGGAATAGATTAAAAGCTACTGTAAACAGAAATTCCTGGGGTGAGGACCCTGGCAGGAGCCAGACCAAATCCAGGGCTATATATGTTAGCCTACTTAGGAGTGGGGGGAGAGGGGTGGCAATGTGCAGTTGGGGAATAGTGTACTAACACCCAAGGGGCATGTATTGTTTATATCTCCACAGGGCAAGAGGGAGTAAACTTAAAATCATTGTTCCAGGACATGAAAGCAGCATGATGGCATAGAGCAGGGAGCCAGTGTAGGGTCTGAAGGACCAACACCAACCCAACTAAGGGGAGTTTGCCCCTGCCCTAGGGGAGTTTGCTTTAGAGGACAGCACTGAAGCTACAGTTCAGGGAGAGGCACATGTCTGACCAGGGCACATGAGAGCAAATGAAGAGGGAGGAAGAGAGCGTGGAGAGCAGCCTTCCCCATGGAGCCTTGAAGACAATATCCCCAGTCAGAACAGCAAATGCATAGAGAGGACCATATGACCGACCCCATTATGAATCACAGGGTCCCTCACTGGCCCCAAGCCCTCAGTGGACAATGGAGAAGCAAGTTTGGGATTGTACCCTGTCTGACCCCACCAAGGCAAAACACTAAGGGTATGCAGCAAAGCAGCAGGGGAAGCAGAGTATGGACTTCCCAAGGGAGTGCCAGAGTGTGGGACCCCATTGGATTCAACTGGGGGACATTCCTGGAGGTCAATGAACAGAATTTAAACTATTTACAGGTTTCATTATTTTTATTTTTTTACATATTTATATATTATTTTCTGAAAAAAATGTAAAACTAAATTAATCACAGAAGTAAATAATTTGTGGAGAAACAATAGGCTGCAGAAATGCCTTGAGGAAAATGGAACAGACACTAAGAGGAACAGGACAGACATTGAGACACTATAAAATAACTGTGAGATCTCTAAAGTCTATGCCTCAGTAGTTCCTCAAATTATACACATCCCCATCATGAAAGAGCAGATTTAAGTGGTTCAAGAAACTTTCATAGCAAGGTTAGAGGTGGCCACAAAGTGACCTACAATGAAGTTTGCCTTACTAACTCAGGGTTTGGGAGTCATATGCCTGCTCATCTAGATAGGCTAAGCATTCCAGATATCTTTGCTACAGATTTCATTTTGAATATCCCTAGTCTATTGAAATAAAGCTTATTGCGATAACCTGACCAATAATGTGGGGTTAATTGAAGAGAGGATATGGAAAGGGCTCACTGAGTCTTCCCTTTCCAGCTCTTAGGTCTCTTGCTTTCTGATGGACAGACCAGGGTGCAACTGTTCTAGCCAGTTCCCTGCTTCAGCTGGCAAGGCTTACTTCCAGCAAGATATCCCCAAGGAAAAGCCACATGGACCTACCTACCTGATGCAGCGCTGAGATTCTTACATGCTCACTGATTTGACTTTCATCCTGCAGTCAGCATCATTGCGTGTGCTTTGTGAGAGGGAGGAGGACTTTGTGGATGGGTGTTGGACATATGGGCTAATGTTGGACTTGTGGGCTTAGACAGCACTGGATTGGGATTTTTTATTGATGTCCACTTGCCCTTTATATAAAACTCTATCTTATACATATAAGTTTCTGTGGATTTGTTTCTCTAGTGTACCCAGTCTAACACAACTTTCTAACTTATTGTCCACCCCCATATCCGAAAAAAAAACCTGTGATCAACTTTAGTTACTTGACTATACAAAATGTATCATTTGAGGTTCCATCATGCTGCATCACCTAATAATTTTCTATGTAAAAATGATATTCTTCTATTATTTATAAAAAGAATTACATAATAAATTACACATTCCTTACAAGCAAGTTAACATTACTCTTCACACATGACCTGAATATGTGAATTGATCTTTGAAAAATCCATTCACCTATAATTTCTTAAAGTCTACATTTTCATTTTTATATTTGATAAGAGGAAATGCCAAATAAACAGAAACACAGCAGCTCTTACATTGAAGAGGTTATGGCTATAATCCTCTTAGATGCAGTAACCTGGATGTTATGTGGTCTGTTAGTCTGAGTTCTCTTAAATATCAAAAGCAGTGAGATTTTACGCATATATAAATAATCAAGGAAGAAGTTTTTAATCATGAAAAATGGCTCACACAGTTGTAGAAGTAGCAAAGATGAGTTTGATTCAAGTCATTGTGTCAGATATTAAGCTAGAGACTCTTACCCTTGTGCCAGGAAATTGAGAGGTATATTAGGAGGAGAAGGCAGGAAGATAAGGCAAGACAACAAAGCAGGGAGATACTGGATTGTGGATGTAGAAACACATCAGATGCTCAGGCAGGATGCTACTAGCTCCTATGATTGGCAAGTATTATGGTAGGCCATTAGTACAAGGACAAAATTCAATGCAACAAATGAAAGATTCACTCTCTTGTTTCTACCCATACAATTTTATTTATTTAACATCTAATCCACCTATTGTATTGATCAATTGTTCAAATACACCAAAAAGTGTTGTGCAGTAATTGCTATCCTCGATTTTCCAACATTTTCTTATTTCTGGTATCCATTGTTATTGGCATCTTCTGTCCCTCCATGTAGAACTCCAGATCGAGTTGCTATCTTTGTAGGTTTAAACATATAAATATATACATATAAATATATACATTAAAACATATAAATAAATGTATAAACATTTAGCTATATAAAGAAAATCATACAATAAAAAGGAGGGAGGAAGAAACAGCAACAACAATAAAATAAAACAGGGAAATCTTATTCCAAAAGAAAGAACATAGGGCTGAGCCCTGGTCATGTAGTGATTGTGTGCGGGACTGCGGCCCACATGGTTGACAATTCAAATCCAGCAGCAGCTCTCCAGGAGCAAGGTTGGGCCTCCTACTCCCACCAGGGAGCAGTGATACCCTCCCCCCCAAAACAGAAAGTACAAAAAATTTTAAATGAGAAAAAATTTAAGATGGGTCAAACCTGTAAACAAATAGGAAAGATGATAAATTTAAATTGAAATGTTTCTGTAGTAATTCACTTTCTATCCCTTGTCTGTGGATAAGACTGTTCACATCTCTATTAAATAGTCTGAGGAAACTTTATAGAGACAATTCATGTAGGGACTCTGATAATGGATTTTAGGGTTTCACTTTGTGTTTTAGTCTGGGTGGACCAGAGGAACAAATTTCATAGACATGCATATGAATATAAGGGAATGGTTTATATACAAAAGGAATGCAACACTGAGAAAGCATCCCAACCCAGTCCAGTTCAAAGTCATAAGTCTGATATTAGCTCATATGCCCCATACCAGTCTATAATGTCTCCTTCCGACTCACAAAGTCCCAGGTCAGTGGGTGAAGAATCCCAGCGCTGGCAGGGGTCTCCCCATGGCTCCTTGCTTCCAGGGCTCAGGGTCCATCAAAAGCATCCAGTGATGGTAGAAGCAACTCATCACTGGCAGGGGTCCCCATGTAAGCCTCTCTAGCTTCAGAGGTCTAGCTCCATTGGGGCAAAGTCATGTGACTTCTACTCTGGCTCCTCTGATGCTGCCATCTTGTCTTGTCCATGATTCATCGTCTCTGAGATTAACTCCCAAGAACTGGGGAGATAACTTCTCAAATTCACGAGGGAAATATCGCAAGACTTCCCAGATGTATGAGGAGAAAGCCATGCCCACACAGAGTTCTCATTGGCTACTCAATGACTATCTCCAGATTAATAGATTAACACCCCTACATCTCAGTCATGAAATTAATATAACCACATGACGGCCACACACTTCATCCTTAGCATTTTGCAAAACAGGTACACAAGATTTAAGCTTTAAGATCATTCTCTCCTGTGATCTTATGTTTACCATCCTAATCCCCTGGATCATCAGGGTTGATATAGGTTTTCTGCATAGATTGAGCTGGCACCTCCTTTGGCTGCTAAAGACCCCAGACACAGTTCTTTCTGAATGCTGGGTACCATCTGATCTGTTCACCACACTTTGCTCTGTCACCATGCCTTCAGTGATCACATCCTAAGGGTGAAAATCAGGCAGGATCACATCAGAAGAATGAACTTCTTTTGGATTAGAAGTTAGCTCAATATTCATCATATAGTTATTGATTATTTTTCTAACTATGGTACACTTTAGAGGCAGCCTTGTCAGATTCTTTGAAAATAATCTGAAAAGCACATAAGGGACATTTGGTAATTCTATTGCTAATATCCTTTATCTAGTTAATGATATAGAATTTAAAATACTAATGTGTGATGTGTAGGTTTGTTGTGCCAACACGGTCATAGAGATTGGTGGGTCTGTTGTGACAGCACGGCCAATGGGCACACAGGATGGACTGAGGGGCAGATATGGGAAGAGCCCGGCAAGTCTCGCTCTCTTTCTGGCTTTTGGATCTTCAGACCAGCTAGCTGCTTCGTTCGTCCTGTGCCTCAACTTCCAAGCAACACTACCCGTGGGACACTTAATCATGGACTGTGGAGCTGAGAGTTGAGGTTCCTTCAAGCCTTATTTCACCATGCTCCTGGGATATACATCTCTTGAGCTGGGGACCGTCAGACTCTGTCATCTGGTTGACTGTTGGTGACCTGTGTTGCTGTTTGCTGCCTGTGACCAGATAGCCTGAATTGCTCTACAGAGGACTACTCAGCAGCCCTCAAGACTTGAAGGACTGCCAGTCTTCTAGCTGCCTCATGCAAGTGAGTTGCACCCAGCAATTTTTACTGCTTTATATATTACTTGTTTATTTCTAATCGTATATATCCTTCTCTATATAAATATATAAAGAGAATTACTAGTGTACTGGTTTTATTTATCTATAGAACCCTCTCTGACAAAGTGATACCAGGAGTGCTTCTATAGAAATAATATCATAAATATGGGTTTCTTTGATTGGTTCTCCAATCTGATTAGTCTTAAGAGTACTGGTGATACTAATTCTATACCTAAAGCCATGGGTAATTGTGTCACTCCTACTAGTCCATGGTGTGAAATAGCAAAGCTAGTAACTAAAGTAGGAGCACCAGTAGATGGGGAGCTGGTTAAAGGAGAGACTCTGGGAGATTGTATGTTTGATGTTTTCCAGCAGTTTTGTCAAAATGCCAAGTATAGGGAAGCGGGTTGGTTGCTCCTCCTTACAGTGGACTATGTGATTAAGGAAAGGGATTGCCTCAGGGCCTCAGAAAGCACGCCTTAAGTGCCAACTCACAGACATGAAGGCTTCTGCCTGTGCTACAAAGAAGAGCCTTTTTGTCTGTAGTAATATAGCCGACATTGTGGAGAACCAGGTCCAAAGTCTCATAATGGGAGTGGCTGAATTACACTGTGAGCTGAACGACAAATCTAGAGGAGAGTCTGAAGCCAAAGTGAGGGCATTGATAGGAAAAAAATTGGGTCCCTGAAACATGGGATGGGAATGTATAGGCTGATGATGCATAAGAAGAGGATATTGTGCTGCCTCTAGAAACAATTGAACCAGCCTAGTCAATAGATCCACCCCTCCCAGCTGAAGATAGTATCAACAAAACAAGCCACACCTGAGCAGATCAACCAACATACTCAAGGTGAAATGCCAGGTAGGGCTGCATCTCTACCATTGCCTGAGGGAAATGCCTTACAATATAGTGCTGAGAACACCCAGGAAACACCCTCACCATTGATAGTTTCTGCTAGACCTATAACTAAAATTAAGGCAAGAAAAACTCCTAAGGGTGAGGCCAAGATGATTACTCAAGAAAAAGTACCGCTATACTCACAAAGAAATGCTCTAGCTTTCAAATATGTATAAGCAGAAGCCTGTGGAATATCCTTGGGAATGGTTACTGAGGGTGTGGGATACTGGTGCCAGAAATGTAAAATAGATCAGTCTGAGTTTCTGGATATGGGACCACTAAGCACAGACTCTTCTTTCAATGTCTCAGCCAGAGAGGATAAGAGAGGATCCAAATCCTTATTTGGTTGGTCCACTGAAGCATGGGCTGCCAGATGGCCTAGATTAGACCAACTTGAGGTGCTTGACCTACCTTGGTACACTGTAGAAGAAGGCATCCAAAAGCTGAGAGAAATTGGTATGGTGGAATGGATCTATCGGGATACTCCCATAGACCCCAAAAGGGGGTGTCCTGAGGACATACCCTTCACCACAGCCATAAGGAACAAGTTTGTGAGGTGGGACCCAGCATCTCTGAAGACTCCTATAATTGCTATTTTGTGTGCACCAGGATTAACTGTGGGAACTGCCTTAAGTGAACTCCGACATTTGCCCACAATGGGGCTGATTGGACTCTGTGGTGACAGAGGGCAAGTGTCAGTACTGAATCAAGAGAGACAGGGTGGACGTGGTTATAATATACAACAAGGTTTTCGTAGTAATCAAAACAGCTGTCTTGTGTGGAATTATGGCATTGGCTACTTAATCACGGTGTTGCTAGGTGTGAAATACAAGAGAAACCTACTTAATATTTACGTGATCTAAACAGGCAAAAGAATGTTGGATCAGGCTGAGCCCCAGTGGTATAGCGGTTATGCGCAGGACTGCGGCCCACTGGGATGGAGGTTCAATTCCAGCAATGGGGCCTCCTACTCCCAGCAGTGATGCCCCCCCACCAAAAAAAAAAGAATGCTGGATCACGTGAACAGCCTGATAGGCAGCCATGATCGCTCAACCAAATCCCAGACCAGAGCCAGTTTACAGACCTACAGCCCCTTGAATGAGGGTAAGTTCGGGTCCCTTAGAAGGAGGACCCAGCTGCATCACAGAAGGTCTATGCTGTTAGTCTTTCTTCTAGCCTTCCCTAAAGAGACCTGCAACCTTTCACAAGAGTGACTGTCCATTGGGGAAAAGGAAATAATCAAACTTTTCAGGGATTGCTGGACACTGGCTCTGAACCGGCACTTATTACGGAAGACGCAAAGTGTTTCAAAGGCCCACCAATCAGAGTGGGGGCTTTGGAAAGACAAGTTATTAATGGAGTTTCAGCTCAGGTATGCCTCACTGTGGGTCCCATGGGTCTCCAAACCCATCCTGTGGTTATTTCCCCAGTTCCAGAATGCATCATTGGAATAGACATACTTAGTAACTGGAAGAACCCCCATATTGGATCCCTGAAATGTGGAATAAGGGCTATTATAGTGGTAACGGCCAAATGAAACCATTAGAATTGCCATTGCCTAGGAAAATAGTAAACCAAAAGCAATACCGCATTCCTGGAGGGATCGCAGAGATCAGTGCCACCATCAAAGACTTGAAAGATGCAGGAGTGGTGATTCCTACCACATCTCCATTAAACTCACCCATTTGGCCTGTAAAGAAGACAGATGGATCCTGGAGAATGACAGTGGATTATCATAAGCTTAACCAGGTGGTGACTCCAATTGCAGCTGCAGATCCAGATGTGGTCTCATTGCTTGAGCAAATTAATACTTCTCCTGGTACTTGGTATGCAGCTATTGATCTGGCCAATGCCTTCTTCTCGATACCAATCTCAAATGATCACCAAAAGCAGTTTGCCTTCGGTTGGCAGGGGCAACAGTACACTTTCACAACTTTCCCCAAGGGGTACATCAACTCTTGTGCCCTGTGCCATAATTTAGTCTGAAGGGACCTTGATTGCCTGTCTATTCTACAAAATATCACACCAGTCCATTATATTGATGACATTATGCTGATTGGACCCACAAAGGAGGATGTAACAAAGACTTTAGATTCATTAGTACAGCATCTGTGTACAAGAGGTTGGGAAATTAACCCAACAAAGATTCAAGCACCCTCCACCTTGGTAAAATTTCTCGGGGTCCAGTGTTCTAGAGCATGTGGAGATATTCCCACTAAAGTGAAGAACAAGCTATTTCATCTGGCTCCCCCAGCAATGAAACAGGAGGCACAAAGCCTAGTGGGCCTTTTAGGATTTTGAAGGCAACATATACTTCACTTGGGTGTTCTACTTCGACTTATTTATCAAGGGACGCAAAAGGCCTCCAATTTTGAGTTGGGCCTGGAACAAGAAAAGGCTCTGCAACAGGTTCAGGCTGTCGTGCAAGTTGTTTTGCCACTGGAACCATATGATCCAGCTGACCAAATGGTGCTAGAGATGTCAGTTGTTGATAAAGATGCAGTGTGGAATCTTTGGCAGACCCCTATTGGTGAATCACAGTGTAGACCATCGGGATTTTGTAGTTAACTCCTGCCATCTTCTGCAGACAATTACTCCCCCTTTGAAAAACAGCTGTTGTTGGTGAAGACTGAATGCCTCACCATGGACCCCCAAGTCACCTGGAAGCCTGAACCACCCATCATGAACTGGGTATTTTCTGACCCACAGTGCCATAAAGTTGGACGTGCGCAGCAACACTCCATTGTTAGATGGAAGTGGTACATATGAGATCTGGCCAAAGCAGGCCCTGAAGGTACAAGTAAGCTGCATGAAGGAGTGGCCCAAATGCCCACAGTCCCCACTCCAGTCACATTACCTTCTCTTTCCAAATCTGCACCTATGGCCTCCTGGGGAGTTCCTTATGAGAATTTAACTGAAAAACAGAAATGTCATGCTTGGTTCACAGATGGCTCTGCATGATATGCAGGTGCCACTCATAAGTAGACAGCAGCAGCACTACAGTCCCTTTCTGGGGTCTCCCTAAAATATAGTGGTGAAGGAAAATCCTCCCAATGGACAAAACTTCAAGCAGTGCACCTGGCCATTCAGTTTGCCTACGAGGAATAGTGGCACATGTGAGACTATATACCATTAGCTGTGGCTAATGGCTTGGCTGCATGGTCAGGGACTTGGAAGGAACATGACTGGAAGATTGGTGACAAGGAGATGTGGGGAAGAGGTATGTGGATTGGTCTCTTTGAATGGGCCAAAAAAGTAAAGGTAATTGTGTCTCAGGTGAATGTTCACCAAAGGATTACCTCTGAAGAGGAGGACTTTAACAATCAAGTGGATAAGATGACATGCACTGTGAAGACTGGCCCTCCTCTTTCCTCTACCACTCCTGTTATTGCCCAATGGGCAGATGAACAAAGTGGACATGGTGGCAGGGATGGAGGTTATGCATGGGCACAGCAACATGGACTTCCACTCACCAAGGCTGACTTGGCCACAGCCACTGCTGAGTGCCCTATTTGCCAGCAGCAGAAACCAATGTTAAGTCCAAGGTATGGAACCATTCCTTGGGGAGATCAACCGGCAACTTGGTGGCAAGTTGATTATATAGGACCATTCCCATCATGGAAGGGGCAAGGTTTTGTTCTGACTGGAATAGACACCTATTCTGGATATGGATTTTCCTTCCCTGCATGCAATGCTTCTGCCCAAACCACCATTCGTGGACTTACAGAATGCCTTATCCACCAGCATGGCATCCCACATAGCATGGCTTCAGATCAAGGAACTCACTTTACAGCAAATTCAGTGTGACAATGGGCCCATGCCCATGGAATCCACTGGTCATATCATGTTCCTCATCATCCTGAAGCAGCTGGCTTGATAGAACGATGGAATGGGCTCCTGAAGACACAATTGTGATGCAAACTACGTGGCAACAACTTGCGAGGCTGGGGCAGTGTTCTCCAGGAAACTGTATACACTTTAAAATAGCAGCAAATATATGGTGATGTGTCTCTAATAGCGAGGATTTATGGGTCCAGGAACCAAGGGGTGGAAACTAGGGTGGCATCACTCACTATTACCCCTATTGACCCACTTGTCACATTTTTGCTTCCTGTCCCAGCAACCCTATGTTCTTTGGGACTGGAGGTCCTAGTTCCGAAGGAAGAAACTCTCCCACCTGGAAACACAGCATGGATTCCACTGAACTGGCAGCTGAGAATGCCCTCTTGCCACTTTGGAGTACTTATGCCTACGGATCAACAGATCAGGAAGTGAGTGGTATGATTGACTCAGATTATTAAGAAGAAATTGGACTGGTGTTAAATAATGGGGGTAAAGAGGAATATGTCTGGAATCCAGGACATCCCATAGACCGACTCTTAGTGCTACCATGCCCTTTGATAAAAGTAAATGGTAAATTACAGCAGCCCCATCATTATAGGACAGCTAATGACCTAGACCCCTAGGGGATGAAGGTCTGGGTCACCCCACCATGCAAAAAAACAAAACCAGCTGAAGTGATTGCTGAGGGCAAAAGTAATGCAGAATGGATAGTACCTACCAGTTACCACCATGTGATCAATTACAGAAATGAGGTTTGTGATTGTTTATGTATTTTTTGTTTATGAACTTATTGAATCTTTTCTTTGCTCATGTATGATATATGAGCTACAATTGGACTCAATGTGTTCTCATTTATATGTATGATAGATGTTTGATGTTAAGTATAAGTTTGATTTCATTGATGTTTGGAAATTTTATATAAGTAAAGAATTGTGTACAGGTGCCATGTTGGCAAGGCATGGATTGTGACTGGTAGGTTTGTTATGCCAGCACAGACACAGAAGATTGGTGCGCCTGTTGTGATGGCACAGCCAATGAGCACAAGGGATGAATTGAGGGGCGGATATGGGAAGGGCTTGGCGAGTCCCACCCTCTCTCTTGTTTTTGGATCTTCGGACCAGCTAACTGCTTCATTTGTCCTGTGCCTCGACCTCCAAGCAACAGTACCCATGGGACACCTAATCATGGACTGTGGAGCTGTGAGTTGAGGTTCCTTCAAGTCCCATTTTGCTATGCTCCTAGGCTATACATCTCTTGAGTGGGGACCATCAGACTCTGTCATCTGGCTGACTGTTGGTGACCTGCTTTGCTGTTTGCTGTCTGAGACCAGATAGCCCGAATTGCTCTACAGAGGACTACTCAGCGGCCCTCAAGACTTGAAGGACTGCCAGTATTCTAGCTGTCTCATGCAAGTGAGTTGCACTCAGCAATTTGTACTACTTTATCGATTACTTAACTGTTTCTTTCTTATCTTATATACCCTTCTCTCTATATAAATATATAAAAAGAATTACTAGTGTCCTGGTTTTCTTTCTCTAGAGAACCCTCTCTAACACATAGTGTGAAAAGAAATACACATGTGTATAAGAAAACTTATTGGACTAAGATACATGGAACATCCACTTACACAGGTTGAAAACTTTGGGAAACTGAGGTTCTGGAAGCAGTCTATTCTCTAAGCTCATTACCAAAGGGCTTGGAAGACTCTCTAGTGAGAAGAGACTTTCACAGTTTCCTTGATAGAGATAAAAATCTATGGCAATATGCATTCTCTAAATAGAAAGAGTTGTCCTTCTTTAAGATGGTAATGTAAAACTGCCTTTTATCAGCATCTGGCTCTTGCTATTCCACTATAAGATGCCTATCTTTAAGAGAAACAAGCTTCTCCTTTGTCTCTTAATTGCCTGATACTTAGTCAAGTATCCTCCCTTTCTCTGTGAGTTAAGAGGAAGTCATATATATATATATATATATATATATATATATATATATATATATATATATATTCTCCAGGAAAAAGGTTCATCACATATACTCTTTATGTTGTTACTTCCTAAATGCCTGCATCTTTCTCCCTCTCAGTTAAGAATGTGGTTCTCTCTAAAAGCACCCACTGTCTGCTGCTTACTATTCATATAGAATGATTGTCACCCTTGGACACTATTGTTTACTTGCTTGCCAGACACTTCTTTTGAGATGTTCTCCTAAAAGTACTCAGGATTTCTCAGATTCACTCTTTGCCCTGTCTTTTGTATATATATGCCTAATGAAAGTTTGCATGCCAACCCACTAAATATACCCTTTGTATATTTCAGCTCTCTTTCTCTTGATTCCTGCATAAGAGATGAGTCTCTGTACCCTATCTTTTCTGTATTATTTAGTTTTCCTTAATTGCACATGCTGCTTCATAGGGCCCATTGGGCTGTGGAACTGGACTCCTCAGAAAACTAAAGTGACTGAAAACAATGTTCATAAATACAAACCAAAAGAAAATCAATAGCATTCATTCACCATGGCAGAATTATGCTTGAAGAAATAATACATGGGACACATAGCCAAAGCAATTTGGAAATGTAAAATTTATATTAACGTTAGGTTGCCGGGCTATGGATAATCTTGAAAATAAAATGTTTGATCCAGAGGCCAACAATCGTAAAGGCTAGTCAGAATGCTAGGCCCCTGCACCCGGACATCACACAGGTGCAATTAAACTCAGCCAATAAGATCAACCAATACCCTTAACCACACCTTCCTAGCCAGTGGAGTTAGGAGGGGATAAAAGCAGGCCTCATTCAGGCCACACTCTCTTCTCTGGTTTAGGTGAGCACTGTAAGCATCCTCTTGTGGGTGATGTACATGCATCTGCATGCCCTCTCACAGCCTCCTCACACTCTTGGAATTCCCTGCTTTTGGCTCTGCATGCTGGTCCCATGCTCCTATCCCAGTGTTCCTTCCGTGTGTTTTTCCACAAACCCCTGAAATGGCCATCTTCAGGCAGGAACTTTCTGATGGCCTCCGCCATGTGACCTTGCACACTTTCCATGGATAGTGTGTAGTTTCTGAGACTGTAGTACCTCAAACTTCCCTTTCTCTCATAAAAGTAGCTTGTATTTACAAAAATGCTTCTGCCACATGAATTCTTTCAGCTTTGAGAAGCAAGA
The DNA here is from genome assembly GCA_004026705.1 of Nesogale talazaci. Classification (NCBI taxonomy): domain Eukaryota; kingdom Metazoa; phylum Chordata; class Mammalia; order Afrosoricida; family Tenrecidae; genus Nesogale; species Nesogale talazaci. The sequence goes on from PVJH01007665.1 coordinate 68,944, forward strand.
ACCAAGGTAAACCTTCACAGAAAGTTAACAGCGCCATTGTAGAAGAGTGGGTCTATGACATCACCATGGCACACTGCTGGAGGTCAGGATTTAGTTGGCCTTTTTCTTTTCCTGCTGAATGATGAAGCAACCCCATATGAGGTGTGGCCTCTTCTGAGGAGGTGTGTGCTAGGTATACAACTAAGGGAGTGATATATAGTTCATAAGATTAGAGTCAGGTTACAATCTTGCTTGAGAGATAATATAAAAGACTTACATCTCAGAAGAGATACCAGGGACCTGTAAAACATCATGCTGAGTGGAACTCTTCAACTATAAAAGAATAAATATTATATCAGCTCACTCCTATAATGATAAATACTAAGATAGTCTTTCCATCATTTTTGGATGCTTCTAGTGTTGTCCAATATTTTTCTCATATAATCCTCAAATATAGAAGCTTGGGATTTAATGGTTATTCATGTCTTTAAAATTGCAAGATAGCAAGTGTTTTTTTATTTCATTTTTATAATTCTGTCTTTGTGCATTTCATTTTAATATATTTTCCTCTTGAGTTTCCCTTTACAATGGTCTGCTCAGCTTTTCTATTACATCTTTTTGCCCCCATTCATGTTAGTAACTCTGTTTTGCTTCTTTTATGTATGATATATTTCATGTCACTATACAATTATACACAACATGACTCAACTGGTCTTTGGCCATTAGTGTTCAATCTAATATCTATTATTGAAACAGTCTTTACATTCAAGTGAGATGTCCTTAATGTAATGCTATGGATTGGGAAAACTTTAAAAATGTTATTCAGTTTTAGCTTCTTTAAGAGAAATTGATGTTCTTGAGTCAATCCTTATCCTTGTTCTAGTCAGGATATCAATATGTATTTTCTATATCATTTTTAACTTCCAATTTTCCTAGATTTGTACTTCAAATATACTACATTCTGATTATTAATATAGATCTTTGCTGTTGTTTCTTCTCACTTGAGTCCTACCACATAAGCAAATGTTTTGACTCTACTTTGAAGAGGTAGCATGACCCCATTTGCATTTGAGTCTCTTTCAACCTCAGAAGCCAGTCTTATAGCAGTATAACAGGTAATGTTGGCTGTTCTTCATAAGTTCATCAGTGGTTCATCCCTCAGAAGCCAATTCCTTCTCTTGACACTGTTCTTAGTCTGGAAGTCTCACTAAAACCTGTTCACTATTCAGGATCATACTGATATTTGAAGCATTGGTGGCAAAGATCCCAGCATCACAATCACATGTACAGAACCACAGTATGAAAAACTGACATATGAGGGAACCCTGCATGGTTTAAAATCAGAAAAACCTGTACTTCAGGCCTGTATAATTTCATGATATATATTCATTTCTTTCAAGGAGCAAATAATTCAAAAAGTTGGAATACATGAGGAACATATCCGAATTGGAGGGACACTAGTTAATAACATGAATTATGCAGAGTATACAATTTTGTTTGTTGTAAGCGAAGAGTGCTTCAAGCACTTATTGATGAAGATCAAAGAATAGAACCTTCAATATGGAACACAATCCAATATAAAGAAAAAATTCTTTATAACTGGACCAATAGATAATATAATATCAGTATCAAAGAGTTCATTTTACTAGGGTCCACAACTAACGCTCATTGAAATAGTAATCTAGAAATCAATGACATATTGCTTTGGGGAAATCTGCTGCAAAAGACTTCTTTGAAGTCTTAAAAAACAAAGATGACAATATGAAAGGGAAGGTATATGAGGAACTGATTTTAAGTACATTTACTTCAAATGAAGTTTAATGCTCATGATGACAGTATATGACTAAATATTCTTACGATTCCTAATGGAAATGTGTACAGAAAGAGCAAACTAATGACAGTTATGTACAGGAAATTCTCTTTCATTATAATTTTCATATATATGTATATATATGTGTATATATATATATCAGGTTACTTTTATTACTACAGTCGAGAAAATCAATTTGCTATAGAATTACATTTTAAACTAGTAGTTATTTCCAGCCATTAATATTTTGAATTAAAAAGAGTTGGTTAGGATGCAATAGTTTATTATGTAAACCAAAATGCTTTGAAGTAACTCAGATAATCTAGAAAGGGGGAGAAGTCAGTTTGAGAGAACTTTCATCAATAATGTAACAGTGATGGGGGAAAGATCATCTGTACAGTGGTCTGCACCAAGGCTGCCCTTGGTGAAGTTTTCAAGTAATACATATTATGCTTTGTTCATTTTAATGACTTGTACCATCATTCTAGCAACAGAAAGACCTGTAGCCCCAATCAAGGTAGAGCTAAATGTATAATATATCTAAAGGACACTTCAATTTTAAAATATGACATGACAGACATCTCAGAAACTATCAGATGAAATTCATACATTGGAATAAGTAAGACAAATATAAGAAACTGAACTTTAAAAAGGAAGATGAGTGATATGAATTTGCTCATATAATGCATATATCAAACTAATAATTATTAAGTGATGATAGAATGATCATCACCCATTTAAGGTAAAAGAGAACAATGGCATATAAAATCATATGTTTGAAACATAATGACTTCTCTATAGAAATGACAAAATAATAAAGAGAAAAAGAAATCAATTAGATATGATGTGCATTTCCACAACACACACACACACACACACACAGGAGAATGACTAGAATGAACAAAATCAAAAACAGACGATGCTTCTCAAAGACAACAATAACAATATTGTGGAGTAACTGGGCTTTTCATTAACTACAGATGGGTGCATAAATTTACATAAGCATTTTGGCACTCTGTTTAGAATAATATTTTGAAGCTAAATAAAAATAATTGCAAGAGTGTCTTGCAATTTTTCAGATGGACTTAGATGAAAGCAGAGAATATCCACAAAATGTTTACTGGTTTTTTATTGACTATGTGAAAGCATTCCACTTTATGAATTATAACAAACTCTGGATAATGTTGAGAAAAATAAGAATTTCAAAATACTTTATTGTGTTCATATAGATTTTCTATAATACAAGTTCAACAATTAGATGACTTTAAAGAATAGAAATTAATTTCCTCACAGTTCAGGAAGTTGGAAGTTTGAACTCAACACTTAATCTATAGGGGAAGCCTCTTTTTTAGGGACTCCAGCTAAAAATCTTTGTCTCTAGGAGCAGCTGTAGCCCTGGTTCTTTGGCAATCTTTACTTCTCACCTATCTTGCACAACTTGTGTCTATATTTTTGTCTCTAACGGGGTCTTTTTATATATCAGAAACAATAGTGGAAGCCGTGGTACCATGAGACTGGGGGAAGCTGGGGGGAGAAAGGGAGAACCCATCACAATGATTGACATCCACCACTCTACTTCTCAAGGGGGATGAACAATAGTAACTACTGTGGGTGAGGGGACACAGACGATGGTGTAAGATATGAAAATAATAATAATTTATAACTTATTTATAATCAATTTATAATCAAACAGTCACAAAGGTGGAAGGGAAGGGAAGAGGAGGGGAAAAAGTGGGGCTGATACCAAGAACTCAAGTAGAAAGAAAGTGTTTTGAAGATGATTATGGCAACATCTAAATGTGCTTGATACAATTGATGTATGGATTATTAGAAGAGCTGAGAGAGCCCCCCAATAAAATGATTTTAAAAAGAAAAGAATCATGACATGGAGTGGAGGTGGCATAACACTTTAACCTTAGAAGAGTAAAGTATATTTATTTTTAAAATTTCCAAAAACAGAAAAATGTTTCCAAGGATTGAATCACAGATTTGACAAATGTATTAAGTATAAAGGAGAGTAACTTGTAGGCAATCAATTTGTTTTGTGAAAAAATTTAAATAAATAATTTTGAAAAAAAATGTTCATTTTGGGGAGGTACCCCCTTATGTATTTACTTGCAAATATATAAATATTAGCTAAAAGTAAGAAACAAGCTGTAAATATGTCCACAGCAAAATGTTCAAATATTGTGGCACATACATAAAATACACTTTATATGGCACTTGACAGTTGTAGCTCCAAATGTTTTGCTTTTGTTGTTGTTTTGAGGTGCCATCCAGTCAGAACCCACCCATAATGGCTGACCATATATACAAGGGATGAAATGCTGCCTGCTCTTGCACCATCTTCACCATCATTATGTTCCAGTCACTGTGTCAATCCATCTCCTCAAGAGTCTTCCATTTTTCTCTGAGTCTTCCATTTTCACCGTAACCAAGTCTATGTTCTTCTCTAGAAAGAGGTCCTTGATGGTTACCTGCCCATAATACTAGCGATGAAGTCTCATCATTCTTGCATCTAAGGTGTGTTTTAACAGTGTTTCTTCCAATATAGATGTTTGTTCTGGCAGTCCACAAAGTTGTCAACATTCTTGATCAACATCATAATTTAAATACATAAATTATTATGAAGTTTTCCTAATTCATTATATAACTAGTATAACTTTCACCTTTGTGAGGTGATTATAAAGCAATTGGAAATATCATCCCTTGGGTCAGGGGCACTTTATCAAAATGAGGCCTTCATTTCTGAACAGTGTAAAGAGGTCTTTCTCAGCAGATTTAACCAATACCATACTTTGCATGGATTGTGGATCCAAACAAGATGAAATACTTGACAACTTCAAGTTTTATCTATTATCAATTGGTTCTGTTGTATGGTTTTCTATTTTCTTTAGATTGAGTTGTATCCTGGAGGCTGCAGTCCCTGCTCATCATCCACAAGTACTCCCAAGTTCTTGTCTCTTTCAATTAGGAAGGTTGTTTCATCTGCCTGTCATAGACTACTATTAACACTTCCAGAAATTCACAGTTTTCTTCATAAAATTGCTTTTTGGTTTATTTTCTCAGCATAGAGGTTGAACAAGTATGGTGAAAAGATTCAACGCTGATTCATCTTTCCTAATTTTAAACTGTGCAGAATCCCCTTATTTCATATGAGTGACTGCTTTTTGGTCCATGAACACAATAAAGTATTGTGAAATTCTTATTATTCTCAACATTATCCAGAGTTTGTTATAATTCATAAAGTGGAATACTTTTGCATAGTCAATAAAACACCAGTAAACATTTTGTGGATATTCTCTGCTTTCATCTAAGTCCATCTGAAAACTGCAAGGATAAACCTACTGCTGTGCGCTCTTCTGACTTGAATTTCTGGCAACTCCTTGTCAATGTACTGGTACAAGTGCTTGATAACGTCTACATTCTGTTAAATTTCTTTGTAATAGTCCACAAATAAGGCTCCCTTCAAGGCAATTGACCAAGGAGAGGTCTTCCAAATTTCTTGGATAAATGTTTCCAGTACTTTTTTAGCTTGTTTAAACATTTCAATCTGCACTCTGTTAATTCCCAGAACCTTTTTGTTTGCTAATGTCTCAGTACAACTTATATTTCTTCCACCAGTGCAATTAGTTCTTCAATATGTGATACTAAATATGGTAGTCACTTATAATGCATCCCAGCTAACCAGAAGGATTTCATTGAATAATTCCTCTGAAGTGCCCTGCCTAATCCTTTGTAGTCTGTTATTTGTCTGGAAGTTCAGCTAAAACCTAGGCATTTGGGGTGATGTCTGCTTGTTTTTGGAAATATCAGTGATACAGCTTCCAGAACAACATACAAGCCAACACAGTATGATAAAGTGATAGACAAGTAGTCTCAAGGATGAAGGCAGAGGATGGTGTGGTAGTCACCTAATTTGGTGTCAATTTGAGGATTAAGAGATTAATTTGAAAGATTAAGAATCTTTCAATCTGGAGATAGCCAATGAAACCTCTGTGAGGGCATGGCTTTCTCTGAGAATTCAGAGAAATGCAGCTGTACTTCCTCCCTGGAGGTGAGAGACTTCTCTACAGTCTCTTGGAGACGCTCTACTGACAAGACACAAGGCCGACTCCCTGGTAGACATTGCAGCTGACAAGACAACTGGAAGCATGCTGATAGGCCTGAGTCCTGGAACCAGAGGAGCCATGGGGAGACCTCTGCCAGGGCTGAGATGTTTCTACCGCCCTGGACACATAAGACTCTGCACCCACTGGAGTGTGTTTGTCCTGATGTCGTTGCATATAATTTGTGAATCTGAAGAGGAGTTATAGATTTGTGGACTATAGATTTGATAGCCCATATCAAACACATGGGCTAGTATTGGATATATGATCTTGGACTGGGCTGGGCTGGGATGTGTTCTCAATGTTCAATTGCTCTTGTATATAAGCCTCTTTCATATACACATGTGAGTGTCTATGGATATGTTTCGCTAGTCCACCCTAACACAGATGGTAAGACTTCATCTCATGTTTTTTGGAAAAGAACATCATGCTTGGTGTGTTAGTCCAATAGACTAGAGAAACAAACCCATGCACAATTATGTGTGCACAAGAGAGAGGTTAGTATAAAGGGTACTTTTATATTAAGAAACCATTCTAACCCAGTCCAGTCCAAGTCCATAAGTCCAATATTAGCCCATCTATCTGACTACAGTGAGTGAAATCCTATTTAGACCTACAAAATACATGCAATGATGTTAAATGCAGAATGATCAAAGGCAGTGGGTAGAAAGTCTTTGGATCCAGAGGTGTTGTAAGTATCACTACTGACAGGGAACTTCATGTGGTTCCTCCAGTTGCTAGGGCACGGGGTAGTGCTATGTGTCTTGTCAGTAGAACATCTCTAAGGAAGTGAGCAGAAAGTCTCTCCCACTACAAACAAGGAAAAACCAGACTTCCCAGAATTCTCAGGAGAAACCATGCCCAAACAGAGGCCTAATTGGCTGTGATGCGAATGACTGACTAGACTTTGCCCCTTCACTCATAATCCTCTTAACTTCACACCAGACTATGTAACTACCTCACTTGGTAAAGTACCAAGTGGATCATAAAAAAAAAGTAAGTTCCTCCTCAAAATAAATTAACACAGTGGCTGCGCCAATAGGCTCAAACATAAAGGAAAGTTGTGAGGGTGGTATCAGACTGGATGTGGATAGTGTTTTGCTCTATTGTATACAGGGGTCTCTGTGAGGCAGAATCAACTTTTAGGCACCTAACAACAACAAAGTAATGTGTTCAACATTTTTCTGTCACTTTGTCATACTTTGGTAGCTTGTGAGTGGCTGGAAGTTTTACCATTGAAATTTCAAATGCAAGTAACATCAACCATGATTAAGAGGCTTAGATGGAGTTTCTAGGGTAAAACAGATGAGGAAGAATAAGGATGTTGTCAAATTCTGAAGAGTAACAATTCAAAACCTTATGAATAGCCATGGGAAGTTTTCCAATATAGTGTTAGAAAATATGCTCTGAGGACTCAAAGACATTCAAAATATAAATGGAGAAGAACTGTTTCTTCAAAGCTGTGTTAATCTAAATGATGAAGTTGGAACAAAATTTTGGAACCTTCATTTAGCTTAAAAATGTATCATATGTCTCAGAGGCCTGGTGGCATTGTGGTTATGAGTTGGACTTCAATCCAAAAATGTATCATATGTGAAGAAAGCAAGTGGTCACTCAAACTGGAAGGAGAAAAGGATGAAAATGAGTGTCAGAAAAGACTGAGAACTATTCTTCAAGACAAAATAGCTAAAGCAAATGGAGAGAATGAGGAAGTAAAAAAGCTGAACTCAAAATTCCAATGGGCAGTCCAAGAAGACAACTTACAGAACCAGGTCAAGGCCTAAAGTTAGAAAATCAGAAAGAATAAACCTATTGAGAATTTCTCATGGTTACTGTCCTGGAAAAAAAAATCCAAGTTGTAATAATAAAGAACACTATGAGAAAAATAATAAACAATGTAAGCATCACCAAAAGAAGTGATGAGGGAAATTCTTTAAAAATTAGATTTTAAATAATTTAGGTAACTATTTCTTTTTAACTTTTTTTAAACTATGAATTGGGTGAAGATTTATAGAGCAGATCATCACAGTTTTAAATGCATCAATTCAAACACATATCATTTCAAATCATCAGTGTGGACATCAATCGATACACCATTACCCTTCTCACTTCTACCTTGTATTATCTATATTCGTTCCTCATTCTTTTGTAACTCTCTGAACTTTGTCCAGGGTAAATACTGCATTAGGATCTTAATGATTTACTATTCCAACAGCTTGGTTTCCAGATCTGAAGCATGACTCAATGAGCTTGGTCTCTTTCCTAATTCTAAACACTATTTGACATTTTTCTCCTACTCTATTTAGTATATTCCAATGTGATCATTTTCAAAACAGTGGATATTGCAAATAGTCTTCTCTAATGGAACAGCAAAAACATAATTAGCACCCTTCTATATATATTTATAGCAGTGCAGCATATGGATGTTAACATGTGAATGACTTGTGATCTAAAAAAAGATTTTTTTTATTTCTTAAGTTAAATGTATCAAAGGTCGTTAAATTCCAGAAAAGTGTAATCTCCTTTAGACTCTATAGCATACTAGCAAGAAATTTATTTTTTACCTTTATAGTGATCTACTTTAGGAGAACAGTGAGCCTAACTGTCTTTTCAAAACCATGCTTAAATTGGCCTTGAGATTCTTATGAGTGCATAATTCATTTAATATCAATGACTTCTTTGCAATGTCACTGCTGTTTTTATAGCAAAATTAAACTATAGCTATAAAGTGCACAATAATAGCAATAAAGATTAAGAATTACTCTTCTCACTAAAATAGCTGATACATAATAACCTGTCACTGCTTTCCAGAAAATAGCATGAATAGATATTAGCTAATTGAAACTAAAATGTCAACACATATCAAATAAACAGTAGTTGTGGCATTCAAATTGTACATGTTTAATCAACATTAAAAATATCCATTTGAATATATAGGCATATAGATTTGTTGATTTAAATGCACTCCTTCATAGCATTTTGATATAATACCAACATATTTTATACTTACATTTATTATCAATGTGAATGTTATAGAGGAGAGTTGAGACCCAAATTCCATTTATAGGGTTCCTATATGTATTGTCTCTGGAAAATTCCCACTGACTTTAATCTAGGAATATAAATCATCTGAATATTAGAATGCTACCATCCTGACATTAAATTTCCTTTTTCTTTGGCCCACTTTGCATTTATTCTGGTTGCTGCTTTGCATTTCCTTAAGGTTTTTCTCTGTTTTATTTTGTCATTGTTGATGGGTCCAATTTTGTTTTGATGGTTTGTGGAATCCTGCCAGAGCCACTCTCTCTGCTTTCATCTTTTGATGGTGTTCCTCCCTTCCACCCCTATCCCTGGGGAGGTGGCCCACTTCATGTATAAACAGCCAAACCAAATTCAGAAGAGAAAGTGGAATGAAGGACACATTTGCTGATGTCAGATGAATATTGGCTCAAAGCAGCAAATACCAGGATGTTTTTGCGTGTGTGCTCTATGGACTACCCAAAATAATTTGACTGTGTGGATGAAAACAGATTCTAGATAACCTTGAGGAGAATGGGAATTCCATAATACTTCATTGTGCTCATGTGGAGCATGTACCTGGATCGAGAGGCAGTTGTATGAACAGAACAAGGGACACTGCATGGGGTAAAATCAAGGTTGTATGCTCTCACCATACGTAGACCTTTGTGCTGAGCAAATGATCAGAGAAGCTGACTTGTATGAAGATGATTGTGGCATCTGGATTGGAGGAAGGCTTATTAACAACCTGTGGTATGCAGGTGATACAACTTGTCTCACTTGCTGCAAGTTGGGGGGACTTCAAGCACTTGCTGATGAAGATCAAGGATTGCAGCCTTCAGTGCCAATTACAACTCAATGTAAAAGAGATCAACAGCCTCAAAACTAGACCAGCAGGAAACATTGTGGTAAGCAGAGGAAAGTTTGAAGTTGTAAAGTACTTTGTCTTGCTTGTATCCTCAATTAATGCACTTGGAAGCAGACCTCAATAGATCAAAGGATACATTGCACTAGGTAAATCTTCACAAAACCACTATACAATATTAAAAAGCAAGGATGCTATGTTGAAGACTAATTGCACTTGACTACAATCATGGTAATATCCATTGCCTTTTATGCATGTGAAAATTTTGCTTTAAATAAGAAAGATTTAAGATGAATTGATGCATTAAATTGTGGTGCTGGAAAGTAAAACTAATGAAAGTATTGTGGACTGCTAAAAGGACAAACAAATCTGTCTTGAAGAAACCTGGTATGTTAGGCAGGGTTCTCTGAAGAAAAAAATCAGGACATATGAATTTATATATTGAAATTATCTATCTATCCTCTTTCACCTATCAACTATCTATAGGTTTATATAGCGAGAAGAAATGTAATGGCTAATTAGTCCAGATAGCAGTACAGAGTGCTCAGTTCAATTCACTTTTATGGAACAGTTAATATAGTGAAGACCTTCAACACAGGTCAAGGAAGCAAACAATAGAGTCTGCCCTGTGGCAGACAGACAAAATCAGCCCACAGACAGCAAACAGCCAGCAAGAGAAAAACAAGTATGATGAGCTCAGGGCAAAGTGATGTATGCTGGGTGCAGCAAGTGGAAGCTCAGTGATGAGCAACAAATTGACATGATCCATGGGTGGGCTGAGTCCAAATCAGTGCAACAAACAGTTCAGGCAAAAGACTAGCTCAGGGAGTAAAAGAGCACTAGGTGGGATTTGGAGAGCCATTTATCTCTTCACGGTCCAATTAAGCTGCGACTTGATTTACTACGCCCACCTGTTCCTACGGTGGCCTACTTGGCTCAAGAGACCAAACTATCACATATGATCTGTGTTCTCCTTAAAGGTAAGGAAGGGAAGGTGTTGTCTTACGTATTTTGGCCAGATTGTCTGGAAAGACCAGTCCGTGGAAAAGGCCATCTTGCCAAGAAAGTGCAGAGGCAGAGAAAAAGAGGAAGACCGTCAATGTGGTGGACTAACACAGTGCCGGAAAGAAGGTGCTCAAGCCAAAGGCAAGTGAAGGGGCCACAGGGCTGTTCTGTGTTTTGTTGTCTTGTACAAAGAGTCACAATGGGGACATGCTGACTTGCTGGCAACTAGCAGCAGCAACGTGACTGACTTTTACACTTCACTGGTCTACTCCCTGCATTTGCTTTCTTACCTGCTGCTTGCTCGTATTGGAGCCCCCATCTTCCACTGCCTGTGACCCTGAAATTCAGCAAAGCCATCTCTCTGCCACCTCACCTTCTCATCCTGCATGCTTTCTGAGTCATCAGCTTCAGGAGCTACTCAAATAATGAAAGCATCCAGCAAAACATAAACTTGGACTGGATTTAGCTGCTTTCACAACGGAATGAGCAACCTTATTGATATAATTTCTTCCTTATGTATAATATATAACATAGCATACAGCACACCATAAGTGTAATGATTGAGGTGTGACTTGGGACGTCACTGCCATACATAATATATTCGGTGTTCCATATATAAAGTCAAAAAACAAACTCACTGCCATAGAGTCTATAGGACACAGAAGAGCTTCTCCCTGGTATTTTCTAACACTGTAACTCTTTACAAGACTGGAAAATTTCATCTTTCATATATATGTATATATGTATATATATGTATATGAAAATTTATATATTTATACACATAGCCTTTTCTCTAGAAAAGAATAGCCACTTTTTATCTTCTAGAGAACCTACCTAACATACTATGTAACACTACTATTTTTCTATTGAAATAGAAATGCAGTTGGGCATATAGTCAATCAATTAAGAACCATTAATCTATGTCATTCTTATAGCTAGCTCAAGATCTTACAACAGAATACCAGATGATTTGTCATGCAGAACTTTCCCATTACTGCTTTAAAAGAAAGGACTGATATTCTTTAGTTGTTGTTCTTTCTCAAATCTGGAATGTGGGTAAAGAAGTGACCCAGGTTGAATTATGCCACTCAGTATAAACCTCTAAGAGAAGGAGTTTCAGCAAGATGCTCTCTGTGTTTTAATGACCTCACGATGCAGCATTGTTATTGGATTTCATCACCTTCCTATTCTATGGAAGATAAACTGTTTTATCTGAGCTTTTACATGCTGATGTATTTTGGATTTTGCTATTTTAGACAATTTTATGATCAATTAAATGAAAGATTATTTATTTGAAGGTTTGAATACTTGTTTTCAATGAATATTTATGCAAATGTACAATTTATATATCTTTGCAATTTTTTCCTTAGGTTTTTGAAAGTTGTTAATTATATTCCTCATGGAAGAAAGCCCTGCTTAGTGAATTCAACTCTTCAATCATATTTTTAAAACATGAATATTATTTTTAATCCACCATCTAAATAATTGACACAAATTTTTGAACAATTTATTTTCCCCATGAAAAAAGTTTTGAAGACCACAATTAATAAATAATTAATAAATAATCTGCTTAATTGTTCCACAATATTCTTGAAAGTTTTCTTGAAGATAATAGGCTAGGTCAGTTTTAGGAATAACATTTTGAAAAGTAATGCTGTGACACTCCTTATTCTAACTCTTATTCTAAGACTTTTAAATGCTTTGTAAAATAAAATAGCTGTTGTGTCACATTGTACCTAAATGGAATTTAAGACTAATATTTTTCTTGCTAAATTGGAATTTACGTATGATTGAGTGTATTTTTAGTCTTTCCCTTATTTTGCTAAGCATTACCCATTCATTTATTCACTTGCCAAATATGATGTATTTTTTCCTCTGGGGCTTAAATATTTTATCTTGAAAAGACTAGTCAAATATACACCAAATATACCCTATTTGCCAAGTGTATTTGATTTGATTTCACTGGATATATAGAACTTAACTTTGATACATTATTTTCAATATTTTCTATTGCTACTTAACAAACTATCTCACATCTTAGCAACTTAAAATATCAAGCAGTAACACCCCCAACTTCCTATAGTTTAAGGCTCTAGGCATGGCTTAGTTTAATGTTTTCCTTAATTTTCTTAAAACACTTCAATCAAAATATTTTCTGTGATTTTGTCAATTCAAGATTCGCCAGATTATGTTCACAAGCTTATATGTATGTGGCCACTGGTAGGAGTTGATTTTTTCTTATTATTATTATTATAATAAATTGTTTTATTGAGTGTTCTCACAGCTCTTTCAACAATCTGTACATCAATTGTATCAAGCACATTTGTATATGTGTTGCTACTATCATTTTCAAAACATTTTCTTTCTACTTGAGTCTTTCATATCAGTTTTCTCTCCCACCCTCCCAATCTCCCACCCTTGTGACCTCTTGATAAATTATTATTGTTTTCATATCTTACACTCACTGATGTTTCCCTTTCCTCACTTTTCTGTGATTCATCCATCTGGGTGGCAGGGGCTATATGTCAATCCTTTCAATCTGTTCCCCCTTTATGTAACTTGTCCCCCCACCTTCTCCCAATCCTCATGGTATTGCTACTCCCATTACTGTTCCTGGGAGGGTGGGGGGGATAGCTGTACTGGATGGTGTGTAAGGAACTCATATCTGTACCAGTATACATGCTCCAATCTAACCAGCTTTGTAAGGTAGAACTGCAATCATGATACTTGGGGGAAGAGGGGGCATTAAGAGCTAAAGGAATATTGTGTTTTGTCTGTGCTATGCTGCACCCTTGCTAACAACCCTCCCTTAGACCCTTCTTTGAGAGATGTCCAATTGTCAACAGATAGGCTTTGAGTCTCCACTCCCACCCCACTTGTTCTTATAGGTATGATTGCTTTGGGTCTTCTGATATCTGATCATGTCGAACTCATGTTTACAAAGACTGATGTAGTTCTTCAATATGGGCTTTGTTGCTTCTCTGCTAGATGGCTGCATATTAAACTTGAAGCCTTTAAGACCCCACACACTATATGTTTTAATAGCTGGGCACCATCAACTTTCTTCATCATGTTTGCTATTTTGTCTTCAGCAATTTGTTTGCGAAAGTGAGTGTGTAAGCCCAGGTAGACTAGAGGAACAAATTCAAGGACATGCATATAGATATAAGGAAAGGGTTTGTATACAAAAGGAATGGGACATGGAGAAAGCATCTCAGCCCAGTCCAGTCCAAAGTCATAAGTTCGATATTAACCCATATGCCCGAAATCAGTCTATAAAGTCTTCCAACTCACAAAGTCACAGGACAGTGGGTGCAGAATCCCAGTGCTGGCAGGGCATCTCACCTCCAGGGCTCAAGGTCCATCAACAGCAGAAGCAACTCATTGCGGGCAGAGGTCTCCATCTGGCCACCCCAGCTTCAGAGGTCTGGCTCCATCAGGGCAAATCTGTGTAGTCTCTCTGCTGGCTCCTCCAGCTTCTCGAATGCTGCCAGCTTGTCTTGTGCGTGATTAATCATCTCTGAGACTAACTCCCAACAACTGGGGGAGATAGCTTCTCATCTTCACGAGGGAAATATCGAGAGATTTCCCAGGAGCCTCAGGTGAAAGCCATGTCCACATAGAGGCCTCATTGGCTACTCAATGGCTGTCTCCAGATTAACAGACTAGACTCCACCCCTACATTTCAATCATAAAATTAACATAAGCACATGACTGCAATAGCCCACCCCTTGTTAAATTTATACTTTCACATAACTCTGTAACGATATGTAACCTTCAAATAAACAATAAAATCATACCCATACCTAACAGGATAAAACTAAAATGCATACAATTCAACATGTGTCACCATCATTTAAAAATAACATTCTATAAGTGAACAAAATAAAAGATATCCTGTGCCTTACAATTGTAGTTACAAAATATCTATACCTTGATCCTATAATGCTATGAATATATATTCCACCACCTATAAGAGTTTGCAAGCCAACCACTTCATGCCTTCATTCCCCCATTTTGGGTATCTAATTTCTATGTTGCCCACTTATACCAACCCAGTGCTCTGAGGAAACAATCATATCTTTCAACGTGAAGAATCTTCATTCCAGTTGGAAACTTGTGAAATGTGTATCCATTAGCAAAGTCAAATCAGGACAGGCCATCCATAAAGTCAGCAGCGAAATGCACCAGTTCACAGACTTAAATCGCTTCTCTTCCTCTGGTCGGGTTCTGGTCAACTCAATGTGGGCTTTTCCACTTAGCCTCACCATGGTGGCCATTGGTCGCCTTCCTTTAGACCAAGGCCTCAACAAATTCTCAACATGCCTAGCTCTCTCATGCTAGCTCATGAACTTCAGACCAGTAAACCCGCTCTTGTCTCCTCTATTTCCTGTGAACCAAGTCCCCAGGTGTCAGTGGCCAAAGTCAGCCCGACTCTTTATTGCCACATTTCTCCTGCTTTCACCTACAAGCAGTAAATCTGGGTGGTCACCTAACAAGCATTTCATCCTGTCAAAAGTTTCCTTTAACATTCAGACCCAGAGAGGAATTATCTTCATGGTTCCAGATTCCTTCGCTTTTGAAGACAATCACTAGTCAGGATTGTCCAAGGAAATTGACTCTACCCTTCTTTATTTGTCAGTCTGACCTTCTCTCAGACTACAAGTATCCTAAGTACTCTGAAAGACTGGGTGGGGCTACTTTCTTCAGAGAAGTCTTTCCAGGTATGGCCTAACCCCATTTAAGCTCAAGGTGGGGTTAATCACTTTAGAGATGTCTTTGACGCCAAGTACTAAACCCTCTAGAGGTCAATGCTTGGCTTGAGGTAACTAGATTTGCAAACTCTTTTACACAATTTCCATATTTCCCATGCATATTTCTATGCATCCTTCATATTTACAAAAACAGGCGTAAGAAATGAGTATAAGCAGCATAGTCAAAAATCAAACTTAATTCTTAAAACAGTTAAGGTGAATACTTATTGTTTATCTATATCCTTATCTAAACTACTGTTTACACAAAAACATTGAATTAGGTCTCTGAAGGCAACAAAACAGATCTCTCCTTTTGGTCAGGCATTCTGATCTTCTTAACCATTCTCCTTTAGCAGGACAGTTTCTGAGATATTTAAAAGGCAGTTTTTATCCCTTAGCTCAAGATATACATTAACAGTATTCATTTTATATAGAAATAACCAAAGACAGCATCCAAACAAAATAATCAAAACTTTAACTTAACTTCCCATATTGTTTCCAGAAAATAACTCAGTGAACTCCAAGGACATATCTGACTTCTGTCTAGCCAAAGAAGTAACAATACCACGAGGCACAAGTCAAACAAGCTTCCACTTTCCATCTTATGATTTGTTCCTCTAGTACCCCACTCCTGAGGTACCATAATGTGTTAGTCCAGGTAGACTAGAGGAACAAATTCAAGGACATGCATATAGATATAAGGAAAGGGTTTATATACAAAAGGAATGGGACATGGAGAATGCATCTCAGCCCAGTCCAGTCCAAAGTCATAAGTTCAATATTAACCCATATGCCCGAAATCAGTCTATAAAGTCTTCTTCCAACTCACGAAGTCACGGGTCAGTGGGTGCAGAATCCTGGTGCTGGCAGGGTACCTCGCCTCCAGGGCTCAGGGTCCATCAACAGCAGAAACAACTCATCACTGGCAGAGGTCTCCATCTGGCCGCCCCAGCTTCAGAGGTCTGGCTCCATCAGGGCAAAGCTGTGTGGTCTCTCTGCCGGCTCCTCCAGCTTCTCAAATGCTGCCAGCTTGTCTTGTGTGTGATTAATCATCTGAGACTAACTCCCAACAACTGGGGGAAATAGCTTCTCATCTTCACGAGGGAGATATCGAGATTTCCCAGGAACCTCAGGTGAAAGCCATGTCCATATAGAGGCCTCATTGGCTACTCAAGGGCTATATCCAGATTAACAGGCTAGATTCCACCCCTACATTTCAATCATAAAATTAACATAAGCACATGACTGCAACAGTGGGCATCACAGAATGTTAGGTTATTAGAACAAAATGTTCTTGTATTGAGGGATTACATGAGTAGAGGTCCAATGTTCACCTGCTTCCTTAGTATTTAACATATAAATATATGTGTAAAGGTTTATATCCCTATTGTTATGAATTAGTATATTTACATATATACCTGTCTATATTTATGCCTCTATAAAATGTCTTTTGCCTCCTAGTTCATTGCTATATTTACTTTTAGTTTTCTCCTGTCCCACTATTATGTTCGACTGTTTTTCAACTCTCAGCCATTGCTCTTGGCTACATCAAAATCCATTAGGCATTCTATGCATTCCTCACCATTGATTTTTAGATCTCTTGTTCCCTTGTTCCTGGGTGCCTTGGCTTCTCACTGCCTTTCCCCCAACTTCTCCTCTCCCCTGGCCCCTGTCACCATTAGTCCCACTGTTTTTTCCTCGGGTTTGTTCATCTTGCCTATCTTATATAGATAGACATGGGAAAAAAGAAAAAGGAAAAAAGGGGGGCTTATAAATAGTTCCAGATCTATCTGCTGATCCTCATATATGTTTTCAGATTGAGTCTGATGAGACGGTAAGTCCACACCTCTGAATCTGAAGTCTATGTCTCATGGTGGAGCCGGCCCTATGGTCTTCTCTGTGCCTTGATGCATGAATGTCATCCTTGAAGCTTGGTGGGTCAGGATGCAGTTCATTCTCTCTTTCCCTCTTAATTTGCACCTGCATGGTTGGGTCAGACCTGTCAATCTCCCTGGTTGTGTCTTCAGTGCTGTTCTTTGTAGTACAATCTTATAAGGGGTGGTTGGGGGTGGTTGATGTAGCTGGATTGGTACTGGCCCCACAGACATCTCTGATTGAAGACATCACTTGTTTGCCTTATGATCAATTCTATAGGGTAGTTCAAAAATTGGTTGCAGGATTCTCCTAAAAATGAACAAGAAGATAGAAAACTAACATGAAAGAAACTAACATGAAAGCATTTTTTTTTTTTTGGTAACCTAATCTAAGAAGGTATATTCCATCACATTTTCCACAACAAATTTTACTAAAAATAATTTATTAAGTTCAACCAACACTCAAGATTATCTATCATAAAGTGGTGTGAATCTAAAGGAGTCATGTCTAGGTTAACATAAAGTTCTGCATTGTGTCACTTTCTATTTAATATATTTTGATTTTTTTGTGTCAGTTTCTTTCTAATATATTTTCTATTTAGTATATTGTGTCAGTTTCTATTTAATATATTTTCTCTTTAGAGATGTCTTTGACGCCAAGTCCTAGCTAGCTGATTAGTGAGTCTTTCTTACACCAGGGTAAATCAAAAAGTATTGCCACTGGAGTTCCGGTGCATACAGGCACAGGAGTCTTCCAAACAAAAGATATTTAAACAGTTCTTTGAGGTCAGAAAATGGCTGCAAACATTTTCTCCTAGTAACACATTTATCTCTGTTTCATTAGCGTTTTGTTTAGTTTTGTCTTAAGGTTCCATTAGAACAGTTACTTCTAAGAGAATCTGCAGAGCTAGTTCCATTCAAGTTAGACCACTCAGGGCAGAAGGGTCTGAGGGCCATTTCTTGAGATTCTAAACATGTAATGTTAAAGAATTTAGGGGAAGAATATGGGACAATCATGGAGCATTTTCATGAAGAAGTTTTAAGAACACTGAAAACTACTCTGGTGAGAAATAAGCTAGAAAATTGACACACAGGACACACTTCCCATCACTGCATTGCACTGACTCATGGATAGAGGGTAGCAAGAGCTCTGTGACTGATCTTCACCCTTCATTATTCTTTTGATTCCTCAAACTCAGAAAACACTGAAAAAAAGGACATGACTTCAAACAATCAATAATATGAAAACTTTTTTTTTGCCAATGTGTATATCAAACAACACAAACTTTCCCCCCCAGAAGATTAGAGTTAGAAACACTGCCTTTTTAGAAGTATAAACATAGATTGAAAATGGTGTGGAATAATTGCTTCAAATTTAAATATTTCTGTTTAGGTAAGATTTCTTAGATTTCATAGAAATACTTCTAAACTTATTTCTTGGATGGGCTGCTGATTTATTATTTTGTATGATGTTTTATGTAAAAGCTAAAATATTGTTTTGGTATAAAATGGTTCTTTTTCGATATGAGATTTGTTTATGTCATGTGCCTAGAAGCACCACTAGTCTTAAGTTATTTACACCACTTTGAAGGTCTGAATATTGTAGTTTTCCTCATTTGTTGTGAGTCTGTATTCTCTTACTGCTAGAATATTGCCTTAATGACCTATTTCAAGGACAATGATGTTTAGTTAAGTATTGCTACTTTAGCAGGATACAGACACCAGGCTTCGTGAATATTTGGAAAACCTCTACACAGCGCATCTCAAAACTTTCTATTTTGAAGTGATAGAAAATGTAATTCCAAAATACTGACTGATCTATTTGTTAATAATTTAGCATCTTGGTCATGACTTGGCTCTCTTTATGATGGCAAGAATTAATAACTAGTGAGTCAGTAGTGTGTATGTGTGTGTGTCAGAAAATAAAAATAAAATCAAAACGCTGCCATCAATTCAATGCTGACTCTTTATGAATTTATGAGATTGTAACTCTTTATAGGAGTAGGAAGCCCAGATTTTCCTCATGAAGCCGCTGGTGGTTTCCAACACCTAGCGATGAGAATTGCAGCACAAGCATAATCCTCACACCACTAGGGCTACGCACACACATACATACACGGACATATACCATGGAAGTAAGATTTTTATGACAACTTGACCATGGTGTGATTGTGTAGGGGTCAAGTCCAACCTGTCAAACAGACTGATGCTGCCTTCCCAGGGGTGTGACCTTTTGAGAGAAGAGACACTTGGAACTTTTCCTTTGTTGCTGGTGCTTTGCCTTCCTCCTCAATGGGACTTCACTAGCACTCTGTGTCTGCCCTCCGGGGGACACCTTGTGGGCCATCAACCTGCTGCTTCATTCGCCTGCAACAGTGGGCTCCAGCTAGCATCTGACCCTGGGGCTCAACTTTGGCTGGGCTGGGATGACTTCTTGATATAAAATTAATATAAAATCCCTTTTATATTAAAAAGTCTTAGTATGAAGTCCTTTTTATACACATATGAGCATCAATTTTTTTCTATAGTGAGCCCAACCTAACAAATAAACAATTACACATACATGCATACCTATAATACAAATGTATTCATGTATGTATGCTTAAGATATACACAAATTTATATTTTAGAAAATAAATATTAAGTGAAATTAATTTATCTATCAATATACAAAGCAATATTTAAATATTTATATTTAAATGGTATATTATGATTATATTGTTCTAAATTCACAATAACCTTTCAGCTTCAGACAACCTAAGGAAATTAATCATGTAAAATATATTACCTAAAGCTTAAAGCTTGATCATTACATTTTAATTAAAATATCTGTCTTAAAATATTTTTCAATATTTTCTTTGTCAACAAACAATCTAGCAAGCAACAGGATACTTTCTTAAAGGGGGACAACAGAAGTTCTTCTTGAAAGCAAGGAGGACTGATGAAGACTAAGGATTGCAGCATTCAGTGTGGATTGCAATACATTCAGTATTGTAAAGACTTCACAAGTGGACCAACAGGTCCACATTATGATAAATTGATCAAAGATTGAAATTGCAAGGGATTTTGTTTTGTTTGAATCTGCAATCATTACTCATGGAAGTAGCAGTAAAGAGATCAAATGACATATTGCATTGGGTAAATCTGCTGCATAAGAGCTCTAGAAACTGTTGAAGAACAAAGATGTTGCTTTGGGGACTAAGATGTAACTGACCCCAGACATGCTTTTGTGTACGTATGAAGGTTGGAGAATGAGTAAGCAGGTCTGAAGAATTGATGCTTAAGAATATGGTGCTGGGGCTGAGCCCTGGTGGTGTAAGTGGTTGAGTGTGGGACGCCTACCTGCAGGCTTGGCGGTTCAAATCCAGTGGCGGCTCTCAGGAGCAGCACTGGGTAGCGCCCATGACCACCAGAGGCAGTGATGCCCACAGGGGAAAAAAAAAAACGAATATGGTGCTGGTGAAGAATATTGAAACTAACATGGGTTGCCAAAAAAACTCGAACCTGTCTTGAAAGAAATATAGCCAGAGTGCTCCTCAAAAGTAAGAACGGCAAGACTTCCTCTCATGTAATTTGCACATGATCAGGAGAGACCCATGATTGGAAAAGGGCATCATGTTTTCTACAATTGTATGTTTACTATTTCAGCAGCATTGTATGAAGGTTTTCATCTCTCCATATTGTCATGAGCTTTTTTTTTTTTTTAACATTGCTAGTAATTCTGGCATTCGACGGGACTTCGATTTGTTTTGATTTGCTTTTTTATTGGATAGAGATTGTAATGATTTATTCATGCATTTTTTGGCCACTTGAATGTTTGGTGAAGTATCTATTCATGACCTCTGTGCATTTAAAAATTATACAGCTTGAAAGAGTTGGAAGCAATCTAAATCTCCATCAGTAGATGAATGGATCAGCAAACTCTGGCACATATACACAATGGAGTGCTATGCCTCACTCAAAAGCTCTGAGAAGAACATGAAATTGGAGGAAATTATGCTAAGCGAAGTCAGTCAATCACAAAAGGATAAGTACTGCATGAGCCCCCTGAGATAAGTAGAAACAGTATGGTGGGTATAAAAGAGAAAACTCCTATAACATAACAGTTGGTCCAAGATGTACGGTAAGGGGAGGAGGGAGGACCAAACCCAGGGAGGTACATGCCGGGTGCAACACAGTAATGGAAGAAGGATGAGGAGGTGGGGGAGATAGGGAGATAAAAGGGAGTTCAAAAGTGAAAGGATAACAGAGGGAACAGGGCACTAACCTACCCAAGGGGAGAGTAATGGACTTGTCTCCACAGAAACCAGAGTGGACGAGCAGTTCCTACCACATAGCACCCAACCATGGGGACAGCGTGGATGCATGAAACGATGCAAGAAAAGAGGGATCTATAGAGCCAGATGCAAGCAGAGTCAGATGGACCCCATGCATAGAAGTGGGCGTGGCAGAGAACAGGTTGGGGGAGGGGCTAGCATGCCACACCCCCAGGTAAAAAGACAAGAAGGGAGGAAGAGGAAGAGAACTGGTCCAAACTCCATGCCGACACATGATGCTCAGAGGAATATACCCCTTTGGGGACCTAATGGGTCACAGGAAGTACTTGGCAAACAACAACAAGATGGGTCAAACTGGCTCCCTACTGAACCAGACAGCAACACCGGACACTTCAAGAGTTACATGGTGGGGAAGCC